>OZ026835.1:16599008-16910200 GCA_964023205.1 Lutraria lutraria
TAAAACAATTATGAAATAAAAGTCACTACTGCAGATAGGCTTGTAGCTGTCTCTTTCTTTTGGCATGTGACCATGGTACAAATATGTTGTAAAGTCAGATCTGTGTGTGGTATTTTCAGTTTATTCGTTTAACATCTTAATTACTAGGATTGTGATGTCTATAAAATGCTTCCTCAAATGTAACAGTACAGTATCAAGCAGTAACCTACACTGTTTGTCTCGTCATCCCATGAAATTCCACTCGTATGTCAAAACACGCAAATGGGATACTGGAACCTAGGCAATACCAAACATTATGAAACCCTACTTTTCGTGCACAATTTACATACAAAGTATGTATTCAGCTATAAGCCAAGTTATCAGGTATTTTTTACTGATCTTTTAACATATAAACGAACAGATTAAAATGCTATTAATTATCTTTTCAAAGATTGCGGAAGACAACATACACGTCAGTAAGAAGAGTTACGGCATAATGACGGTGACTCAGACTGTTCCTATGGGTTGTAAACGCACCAGTGATTCACTGGAGTCCACAAACTGTATTGCTGACGTGATTTTGTATCATAGAGATACATCGTCCTCCAAATGGAACCCGTGTAATGCGAAAGTGGTTTCCGTTAATGATGATAATATTAATATGTGCGAAAATCAGATCACAGTAAGTAAACGTTCGTCATGTTGTCTGTCACCTAGTGTATTTTAATATTGGACTCTGGCTCAGTATTATCTGGTTTATGTTTTCATAAATGAGTAAATGACTATTTAGAACAGAATACATTGTATATTTATTTGCATATTTAGTCCTAAAAAGGACTTTTTACAAAGTAGCAATGATACACATTTCACAATAAACAGCATGGTGACATAGCGTGAACGTGTGTATAATGAAATTTTAAACAAAAACGGGGAAAATCGTTTATAAATGTAACGAGTGAGACAAATTTTGAATTTTGGTACGGACCCGGGAGAGGCAGTGTTATCAGAAAATTAACACACGTAGTAACTTGTGTACTGCTATTATATGTTATGCGTTATCTCTCTTTAAATTAAATATGGGATTCCACCTTACATACAATACCGGACAAATGACTTATACATTATTCAAAGAAATAAAATGATTCCATTATACAGTTTACCTTGTCGAAACGAAACACAAGATAAGCTTAATGGTGCGTGGTTACATATATACATACATGATTTGAAAGTCAAGTATATACATATTGTATGTGATTTTACAGAACAAATATCAATTACGATGCGTATAAGTCAAACTATTGATATGATGTTGATGTGATGTCGCATTGTGTTGCTTTATTCTTTACTTCAGCAGTACTTGATCAATATACTCGTATAAGAACATAATAAATAAAATGAAATACCACTAAAGTTAACAACTAAAATCAAGTATTTGGTAGGTGCCGCCAGTGCTCAAAGCCAATTCATGAATTTAAAAAGCGCCTGAACAACCAATATCGAGACATATGCTGTCGATAATACTGCGTGCCAATATGGAGCATTATACTAGTAGCTTTTTTATTTTCGCATTCATTTGTTATCGTTTTAAATCAGTCTTTAAAATAAGATGCATGCACTTTACATGTAGGCCGTTTTGAACAATACTGGATGGAACGACAATGGAACCTTCCGATTTCGCATTTGGACACTTGACAAAAATTACAACGACGGTAGAGTTTTTCATTTGCGGTTGTTCGTTAAGTTCGACAATCATTTAATCTGGAATGAATTTAAAATAGATCAAATAAAGGTATTTATGATTTACATCTTTTCATTAATCAATCGAGAAAGCTTTTCGGAAACCTTTACATACACGTACTTTTCTATATTTCATGTAGGCACATTAGGATCTTACACAGGTGAATCTTGTCATGGATGTTTGTTTTAACACTATATGAAAGTTAAAGGGAATTAACAGATTTTCAAAGCTAAACATATTCATGGTGCACACATGATAGAATGATAGGCTTTCTGTTATAGTATACCATAAAGTTAGAATACTCAACATATCTGTCGTGTAATGGACACGCTGAAATAACCAGAAAGTGACCATTCTTCTCTAAATAGTGTATCCACAGGTGGCTGTATCAGTGTTCGGACCACACATACACAAAAATCACGGGTTTTGTGTGTATGTGGCCCGAACACTGATACAGCCACCTGTGAGTGTATCCTTCAATGCAGCATGTTGACACTGTACTGACACAGTCGATTCATATATCTTCATATTCCTAATGTAGTTGTATAATATGCTTACAAATAAAATTTGAGATCAAATTCTTCAGGTAACTGTGACTGACACTGATGACCACATTAATAAGTTATGTTATTCACACGTGGATCCACATATGAGAACAGCTGATCTAAGGTATATAATTATGACAACAACTTTGGTTGTAATCTATCGACGATATCTTTTTTAAAATTAATAGTGTTTTATGCCGTACAGCGTGGTACTTTTTCAGAATCTGTGTTTTAACCCTTGCTCATCTACAATGGTCGAATGATCAACATAATTACAAATTTGATGAGAAAAAAAAACTCGTTAATATGTTGTACACTTTATTCATAAAATGAAATTCTGTACATATACAGTCAATCCTGTGTTTAGGGGTCACCTCCGAATAAATGTCACCCAGTGAATAAAGGGCATTCTTGTAAAACCCGTCATTGTTTATTTTTAACATAATTACCACCAGCTGTTGATAAAGGCCTCATTTTGTCTTTCCCAAGGTCACCTTTATTCACAAGTGTGACTGTAATATCAATTCGTCAGAGTGAACATTATGCACATCATCTGCATGGTTATTCTTATATCGAGTATGTATAAATAAAAAATATATTTATGTAATAATATTGATTTTTTTAGACTGATGAAATTTCACAGTTGTTATTGTACTGTATTTTATATGCATCATTTTGTTTTAAACTGCCATGTTGTGTATACTTGCCAAATAAAATTATTAGACTAAGTATTATTATTATTTAGTTCCTACTTTCAGATATTATGACTACCATGAAGAAGGTGTTTATTTGTTATACCGCAACGTTCAGTTCAATACTGAGGTAGGAAAACACTTCTTAATTCGTAAGGCGTTATATAACCAATTACATTAGATTACGCTGAATATGCACTGATTCAATGTTGGTAAATATTGAATACTCTGGACTAGCCGTGGGCGTGGTTCAGTGGTTAGTACGCTGGACTTGTATCGTGGAGATCCGGATTCAAATCCCGTTTGAGGCAGGTTATACTCGTCCATGAAAACCTCACAAAATCGTTGATTTTCCACCATAATTATATGAAGGAGTTGTTGATCCCTTGTGAAAGGGTAGTTTAGTACTGGTTAATATACAGTCAAGTTTATTTCTGCGTTGAGTTGCAATTAGTGAAACAATACAGAGGTCCTCGTAAATATTATTTAGGTAATTTAAGTGTAATTGTACATAATTTATTATACATACATTTCAATGCGACGCCTGGTCGCCTGTATATCATTTGGAATCTTTCAGCAAAAATACAAAAATGTATACTCATATTTCCACTTAGCATGCGCTATGTGTTGTGAAAATTGAAAATACTTATAGCTTTTTATCTCCTGGCTTCGTGCAAAAAATGCTTCCTGCACTATCCATTTGTACCCCTAGCAAAGGGCATATAGGGTGAATTTCACATTCCAGGCAAAATCTTTAATACACATTTCTCACAATAGCAAATTACATTTTATTATGCAAAAGTGAGATAAATACGTGTAGTATGCTTGCCTGTTTGCCAATGTCATCAGACAATCTTTTACAGAACATCTTCTCCGTACTTATTGGTGATAATCTCATTGGTCGGTAAGGGATACTTTTTCAATTTTGAAATTATTTTCTGTCTAAATAAAGGTTGGTAGACCGACGTATAGTGTACGTATTAAACTATGCTTTAAATATTTATATAGATCATTATTATTCACGCTTGAAATTGATCTGAAGAATTTTCTAAGATTCAGGAATACGCTAAATACTGTTTTGGTAGCAGAAGACCAGTTTGCGCGTGCGGTATTGCCATCCAGGCTGGTGATGACCTGTATAAGATAAACAGATGCGGTGGAGTAAACTTCAATGACTACGAGAGAAACAATGAACAGTTATTGACAGTTGAAGAAATAAATCCGCTTCGATATCAGGAATATTTCCAAAAGTGTGTTTATCACAATCCAATTCAAATACTTAAACCGTGATGTACATGCATTAAAGTCAAAACATAAATCCGAACATTAAATATATTAATGTTTGTTATCGCTGGTTAAACAACTTTACCGCATGTATTCTAAAGGGTTGACATTTTAAACAATATGCTTTTCAAGATGGTTTAACCGGTGAGGCTTGTAAAGCTGAAATGGGCGATCCTCTTGTGAGCCCATACCAGCTTTCGTGGCGAACTGGATAAACCTTTTTCTATCTCGGTACCAAGAATGTATTCGATTTATCCCGTTTCTACAACAAAATAAGTCTCAAAACTCCATTTATTCGCAATTTGAAAACACGCGTAGTGCCTCACATTAACAGCCTCATAACCGTTCTACAATATGACGCGACAGTAAAATAGTCCCATACAGTCGCCATGATATTTAAAATAAAACTCAGTAAAACGCATTGAGACTTTGTTTATAACATGTTCTATTCTATATCACAAAAAGCATAAATATTTGTGATGAGCGGACTACGTCGCGTTCGAATACAAAGTGACGGAAATAAAGCATTCCATGTGACCTACTGAGTTGATATAGCAAAATTTATTCGGTCATTGATTTTTCGACCGGGGTAAATAATTTAATTTCAATTGAAAAATAACACTTGCTAAAACAGATTAATTATTAAGTAGACAAAGATTGCAAGCGCACATGTACTATTTACAGACCATTGGAACACTATACAAAGTCTTTAAGCCGTGACACTTAAGTGTGGTGTCAGAACATGAAAAAGCTATGCTAAACCAAAACAATGGGGAGAAAGTAACAGTTTCCAGAACAATATGTTAATACAAGTGAGCCTATAATAGTGACCTTCCCATCTGCTTAGTTAGAAGGCAGGATGGTTAGACTAAAGAAAGACTGGCGGAATTGTTTGCGACAAATGCTTTCCCACAATTTCAACAAAGTTATAAACTCTTGATGAGGTATAATTCAGTAAAATTGATTTTGAGTTTGTTAGTGGGAATTTGACTTATGACTTAAATGAAAATGGTGTTTTAGACTTTATTTTCTACCAGGCCCACAATATTTTATGCTGGTATGTTTAACATGTTCTAATAAATAAGGAAACAAACGGTAACATTTCTGGTCAAAGGCACAATATTTCTAGACAGAAAAAAACACTTGAGACCAATATTGAGTTTCTACTCAATTTTATTCTAGAACTGGGGCCTGACTTTTACTCAGACATGTATACTTACAGTGGACAAATACACTGTACTTTGTATGCTATGACCTTATGTATTCAAAACATTAGCTGACTATTGATATTTTTTTTTAAATAATAATATTCAGTCGATACAATTATCTAATAAGTTATAGCAATGCAAATAATCGAGATACGACGTTGTTTGTTTTTTGTTTGTTTTTGTAAGTAATACAATAATTTTTCAATCATTTTAACTTGAAGATAACGACACCTATTGGAACTCAAGTAACTGTTGCACTTCTGGGTGGCAGTTATCAGAATACGATGAACATTGACATCTTAATGTCAGCAAAGGACGTGGAAAACATAGAAGGTTTGTGTGGAAATTTTGACAACAACCCTGCAAACGACTTCAAAACACCTAATGGGGATATACTACCTGACAATTCGAACCATCTTTTTACAGACAGCTGGAGGTAAGCATATAATTAACTTGATCATACATAGGATAGGAGATTATAAGCTAGACATATAAAATACATCTTAATTGTAAAAGCTGTAAAAATGTGGATTTAAGTATCGCATTAATGAGACTTGGTATATTTATGAGTGTATTATGAGAATATAAACACGCATCATATATCTCCTAAATGTCGTATTTCCTGTTTTTACAATGCTAAAACTACATTACATTTCTCTATTCCCAAAAAGACTGACGGACGATTCCAGTCTGTTTACGAATCACAACAGAAGATTTCCCGCCTGGGAGACCAGTAACGCTAAAACCTGTTTTTGGTATGAACGTCGTGGACTTAATAAGGTGAACTGTAAATCTCGAAAGCGTAAACGAAGAGGGGCAATTGAAACAGTTGACCATATCGGTGTAGTGTCAGCAGAAGAATTGGTACGGTTATACACGGTGATGCAAAATCCAAGGAAACGAATTCACAAAGTAAGCAACAGAAAGTCAATTAATGTCATTGTTGATACAACTTGGCTCATTCTTTATCATTTTGATTAAAAGCAAAGCAAATTTCGCGGACTATTCCGCCGCTAAAATGTCATGTACGCTGCTCGACTTTTTTATCGGTCAACATGGCGCACATGTATGCACGAATATAGTTATACTTTTTCAATGGACAGGATCTCTTTTCTGTAGTTGCCTTCTAGAACAATATATACGCGTACGTATATATCAGTACAATTTGTTATTGTATTTCTAATATTCAGCGGAATACTGTCTCGAACATTACATCAGAGGAGGCCAATGCATTATGTCAAGCTTCGATAAACAGTATGGTTGCTGTACAGAATCATTCGGACATACTTGCCAACGAGGATCCAGGGGAAGTCATCCATCAATGTTCATTTGATGTGCACGTAGGTATCCTATAAATGAAAGTGGAACTTCGAACTACATCGCACCGCCGTCATTTAACTAAAGTTAAACGCACTTAATTGAATCAACTGTCAGTATACCCTAGTATAATATAATTATAGTCACGAAGACACGCATCTTTTGTGTGTCGCAAAGACATTAAAGACATTTAAATTAAACTACTCTGATTTTCATGGAGGCTTTCTGCACTGGGTGTGGCTTATTTTTTAATTAACATAGTTAATTTATCGTTATCCTCTGATTTGAGGAAACAATTCTAAATAAAATGCAATTTGAAAAAAAACTACATTTTTACAGGATTTTTTGTGTTCTGAACCATGAAATGGACAAACCTACAGAATTAGTTTAATTACTTGTTCCAATATCATTTACATACAACAACACAACTACACTAATGATCAAAAGAATGTCAAAATTACTCAACGGTACATTGATTTAGGTAAAGTAAACATAGAAATTTAACATTCAAATGATTCAACAATAATGTCTACAAATCTAGCTTCCTACTTTACGTGTATTTAACTTTTATAATACCATTTATAATAAAAACAAACTACAAACGTATTTATGGCACAATAATACATTTTGTAGTTGCAAGCGACAGACAAACAAATTGAATAATAATTTATCATATTTTTTATGATTTAATCATTAAAGATATTCTCATCTAACACAAATATCTGAACATTTTACGAGTCTCATGGCCATGCCAACCAGCGTCAACAATAATGCGGTATTCACTGGGTTCTTTGTGCACGCCGACCTAAAAAAACAAAGAATGTATATACAATGCAAGCTCCCTAAAGCAACACCCTTTGGGAGTAGTAAAATTATGTTGCTATTGAGAGATTGTTGCTCTAGAGAGGTTAAATTAAAGTCAAATCATGAAGGGCTGAAGGGAGGTTGTTGCTCAAGAGAGGGTCGCTCACTCAAGAGAGAGGTTGTACTGTGATAATAGATGCAAAGAACAGTGTTATCAAGAGTAGCACATGAATAAATCATCAATTGTAAAACTGTTGACGAACAATCATTCGGTGCAACTGACAATGATAGACGATGTATTATGGAATATCCTCATTATCATTTATCATATGATGTTTTCTTCAAATGACTACATGTACTTGATTTCTAAATACACGTATTTTCTTTATTAATCTGATTTTAGGAAAGCAACGATCCGTCTTGGGCTGTTGTGCACGTGGAAGCTATTAACGCCATAGCAAACAACGTCTTAGGTATGAATCCTGAATACGTTGCTAATAACACAGACACTGTGGAAGAGTTCTTGCTGCAAACTTGTCCTTCTAATTGTAGTGGAAATGGTGTCTGTACAACTGCTGGTATGTAGCATGCATATGATTACATGTATGTGATATGTGTAAAACTACACCGCCCAACTTTATAATCGGTCTCATAGGTTTTGAATATCCTATAAACATATCATACCATTAAAAAATTAGGTAACCAAGGACCTATTCAATACAAAATGTGAAACGTCGTTACATTATAGAATAAAGTGACATTTAAAGTGACAAGTATCAAATAAAGTAAGTGATATTCCGGCTCACAAAATATTCAGTGTGCACCATTCTGACCAATTATAAAAGTTGAGTAGTGTAGTATTATCTCACACAAACAACTAATGAACTACACGGTTTTGCAATGGATAAAGACTTGGTATAGCAAATATATTGGGGTAGTGAGCAATAATACATTCTTTAAGTCATATATCCATGAAACTTATTTTTCACAATCATCTACATGTGTCTTAATACATAAAATACCTTTATTGATACATGTTACGACTTCACACCTGTAACATAATTATAGACCAAAAAAATCAGGGATAAAAAGTTGCATGTCCATGCTTGTAAAATAATAATACTGTCAATTAGAATGTCTGTTCTGTAAAAAATCCCTGAAAATATTTGGCATTGGTATAATAAACAAAGGATTTGTAAAATAAAAGCAACGTTATTCTGTGGTACGTTTTATCAATCATTGATACTATACATACGTGTTCATGAAATTCTATATACATGTAAACAAAAATGACAACCATCAATTTGACAAGACAAGATGTTCTCTATAAATGTTGTTATATTTTAACTGACCATGACTGTCAATAAATAAGATCGAAACTGCTGCCCGCAACCCAATATAAAAACTACCTGTACATTTAAATGTTCACTGGTGACAGTCTTGTGTAAAACTTGAAAGTTATCGTGCCATTTTCCAGCTCCTTATCACGTGATACAACACAATCCAAGCGACTGATCGCTTTTTCGGTGATCCGCAAGTATTTGTATATATAACTGAAGCGAGGACACAAGTACCATAAGCTCAGAACTTTAAAATGATCTATTGTTATTATTTACACGGTATATATACATTTGATAATTCATAATTGTTTGTTGTGTGAACTTTGCATTAAGTATACCATAACAGCACAGCTGTACGAAGTTTGCTCATAACAAGAATATGGACAGGTTATTCAGATTAGATAGATACTAAATTTTGTTACTACAAGGATGTTGCATATTGTATATAGGTCAGTGTAACTGCACGGGGCCATATTGGGGCCCAGCTTGTAGTATGACCATTCACGAGCCCCCAATCATTGATGATATTCAGGGGTCAGGGGTATGTGATGTTTCGAATGGAAGTGGAGACTGTAGTTGTATCGTTGTGAGAACAGACAGACTATTTGGTGTATTTTATTGCAAAGTGACATCATACCGGGTAAGTGCAGTTTATGCATATCTTTCCCTACTATTACAAAACAAACAGACTTCGATATTTAAACACAGTGTTGTACATACCATTTATATCTTTAAAGGGGCATACCCTACAACTTGGTGCATCTAGAATCAAGGCAAAATGATGATAAATTAGAAGCTTGTAAAGAAAAAAGCCGACAAAGAAAGTTTCAGCCAAAAATTCATCCAATTAAAAATAAAATCACAAAAAAATATTAGTTTCCATAAAAGATTGGAAACTCTTTGGAATTTGTTGTACAATCTTTGGGTGGAAGTGATTTATTATTCATAGCTATGATTTTTTGGGCTAGTACCTAAACTAGTCATTTTATGACCCAAGTTCTCCTTGCAATTATCCATTATATATTGTTTTACATAAAACATCTAACACATTTTTACACTTTCACAGAATGTTTGTCAGTTGTAGGGTATGCCCATTTAACATGGCATTAATCGTTTAATACTAAAGTATCTAAAGATATATACAACAAATTAGAAAAGTGCAAATAATTCTCATTCCACTGAACAGCAAAACCAAAGTACGCCACTGTATGTGTGATTACGCATATCTTCTACCATTATCGAAATAATGCTTTGAAAAAAAACGCGACATCATTCCTGGAACCTCCGTGGTTGTGGTCTCTGACTAATTATCACCAGCATCTTAACCGCTCTGAGTTCGAATACCAATCGGCACTAGAAAAGTCACATGTCCTGCTGGCTTACGGAAGGTCGGTGGTTCTATCCAGGTGCACACATGGGGTCTTTCTCCACCGACAGTGCTTAGAGGCCACCAAATGAACCTGGTTGTTGGTGCCAGCTTAAACCCAAAAAAGAAAAAGGCATAAATCTAACCTTACATGTTGGCATTTAATTTGATTCAGATTTACTTCAATGGAACTGTTGTACATAACGAAACTACTGATGCTGAAGGAGTATACCAAAATATATTCACCGGTCAATGCTGCCTTGACATGTATAGAGCGAGAAGATCTTTGACGGAGATTAACGATTTTGTGTACATTTATGATATATCACTAAGCAATGATGGTGAAATATTTGGCAACACTGAACAAATGTACGTGCTTGACACGACGTGCCATACCATAGTAACCAACACGTCTGGAACGTTTGTTACCCTGAGAGTAAGTCATCCATCTTTGTCGCATTTCTTAAAAATGATGCACAATTATTCAAATATTTTATGCTGAATGTCGAAGAATAATCATTGTATTATCTACTCAAAGAGCTATATTTGAAATTCATAACAGAACAGGATAATCTTATTACCGTTAGCAATAACCTGAAATATACAAACAACACTGAAGTCGATACAGATCCCGACGATATGATAACAGCACTATTCCGCTATATATCGGTACACTGAAACTGCCCTAAGCAGTTATCATGCTTTCTTTTCTATTTTAGTCTGGTTTCTGCTTTATTGAAGGTGTATGCTACGAACAGCAGACGACCGACAATACCTCCGAGTGTTATATATGCGATATTGAAACACATCTCTTTCTTTGGACTTATAGTAAGACAGTTGTATGTTTATTATAAATGAAATAACCGCCGATCTTCAATAAAAAGTACGACTTAAAGGATACAATTGTTATCAAGACACTAACTAAGTTAAAACATGGAAGATCATCTATATGATTTATTAAAATTATCTTATTCATGAAACAATCATACGGATTATGGTACTTTTATAAACTATTGAAAATTAATTAACTTCGAAATAATTTCTTTTTTAACAATTATCTTGTTTTAGCCTGTACATCGACTGTAATATCAACGACAACGGATATTTCAACAACCACTGAACCAGTAACAACAACCAATCAACCAGACACAACATCCTCTCAACCAGAAACAACAACAACTCAACCAGACACAACAACCATTAAGCCAGGAACAACAACCACTGAACAGGTGACAACAACAACCATTGAACAGGTAACAACGGCAACCACTGAAACAGGAACAACAAGATCTGAACCAGGAACAACAACCACTCAACCAGAAACAACAACCACACATTCAGGAACAACAACCACACATTTAGGAACAACAACCACACATTCAGGAACAACAACCACTGAACCAGAAACAACAACAACAACCACTCAACCAGGAACAACAACCACGCATTCAGGAACAACAACCACTGAACAGGTAACAACAACAACCACTCATTCAGGAACAACAACCACTGAACAGGTAACAACAACCACTCAACCAGAAACAACAACCACTGAGCCAGAAACAACAACCACTGAACAGGTAACAACAACCACTGCACCAGAAACAACAACCACTGCACCAGAAACAACAATCACTGAACCAGGAACAACAACCACTGAACCAGGAACAACAACCACTGCACCAGAAACAACAACCACTGAACAGGTGACAACAACAACCATTGAACAGGTAACAACGGCAACCACTGAAACAGGAACAACAACCACTGAACCTGGAACAACAACCACTGAACCAGAAACAACAACCACTGAACCAGAAACAACAACCACTGCATCAGGAACAACAACCACTGAACCAGAAACAACAACCACTGCACCAGAAACAACAACCACTGCATCAGGTACAACAACCACTGAACCAGAAACAACAACCACTGCACCAGAAACAACAACCACTGCACCAGGAACAACAACCACTGAACCAGGAACAACAACAACTGAACCAGAAACAACAACCACTGAACCAGAAACAACAACCACTGAACCAGAAACAACAACCACTGAACCAGGAATAACAACCACTGAACCAGGAACAATAACCACTGAACCAGGAACAACAACAACTGAACCAGAAACAACAACCACTGAACAGGTGACAACAACAACCATTGAACAGGTAACAACGGCAACCACTGAAACAGGAACAACAACCACTGAACCAGAAACTTCAAGTACTCAACCAGAAACAACAACCACTGAACAGGTGACAACAACAACCATTGAACAGGTAACAACGGCAACCACTGAAACAGGAACAACAACCACTGAACCAGGAACAACAACCACTGAACTAGAAACAACAACCACTCATCCAGAAACAACAACCACTGAACAGGTTATAACAACAACTAAACCAGAAACAACAACCATTGTACTAGAAACAGCAACCACTGAATCAGTAACAACAACCACAAAACCAGTAACTACAACTACTGAACCTGGAACAACAACCACTGAACAGGTAACAACAACAACCACTGAACAAGAAGCAACAACCATTCAACCAGAGACATCAACCACTGATTCCGCGGGTAGTTACTCAAACCTTACGTTTACCATTAGTGTTGTAGTTGGCATACCTGTCGGTTTCTTTTGTTTGATTGTTACAGCTCTTTTGACCATCTATTGTGTAAAGAAATATAAACAAAGGTACGTTGTCTTAGAAATAGGATATTTAACACAACGCATGTTACTTATTGTATTAAGCTTCTTGTCGTCCACGTGTTTGTGTTACCATTGTAACGTGAAATGTGATGTCATTTAAGTATTCTTAACTAGCCTTAACGAGCACGCATGTGTTAGGTCGTTTACGGTTACGGTTTTTGTAGAAAAGGAAAGTTTTTCGACCAGTCCAAATGTGTTTGGTTAAGTAACAATTGTGCAGTACAAGTATTATTGAAATCATTTTTGTTTTTCTTTTAGATCCGAGGCAAATAATCGTCATGTTTTCAGTGACTTCAGAACATTAAATGGTCCGGAGAACCGGTCTTTCCCGGACTTGAGGTACGGCTTGAAATATCATAACTCTTCATGGACTCGGCCATATACTGGAAGTAGTCGGTCATTCACTAGATACAGTAGCGCTAGTTCTCTGGATGTGAAGCACCCTTTAGAGCCTTTACCAGGTGTTGGGTATACCTTGTACAAGGGACGCGTGAAATAATACCAGGATGTTGTCAAAGTCGTTGGTAGTCTGGTTCCCGGACGTGCTCTACATAGTGTAAGGGGAAGGAACTCCAGACTAAGTTGTTGGGTGTATATAATATATTAACGTGTGGGAAATTATTCCTTGTTGTAATGATCGTATGATTCTAATCACTGACTATCCTTCGATAATTAGACTAGATGACAACAGGGGATCGTATGGTGTTGTATGCATGAAACCACGTCAATGGTGTACACTGTGTGTACTGTGCAATGGTCTATTTGGGGGTCAATTCTTCATTTACTCGTGTACAATGTATTCTATTTAACAATATTTCAGTCGCACAGTGTTATTGTTATTTTGCAGAATGAAAGTTAAAAATGTTGCAATAATATTTTTTTTAATACAGAGAAGTTTTCCATTTTTGCATGTACATTTTTTACATGTACATTTCAATGCAGTGAATAACTTATATCCGAATGCGGACATGCTACATTTTGATTGGTGATTTTCAGACATTTTTCATTATTTGAGCCGCATTTCGCTGTTCGCAATATCTTTTGTTTAAGCAGAATTGATTACACCTCCGTTGATGGATAATATATAATAAACACGTTCGTCCGTGACATTTCATAATGAATTAATAGAACTAAATACAGGCATACCTGTGTTAGCGGTCACCTCCAAATAAAGGTCACCCTGTGAGTAAAGATCATTCTTTTAAAAATCCGTCATCGATTTTATGGAACAAGATAACCTCCAATAAATGTCACCTTTCAATTAAGGCCACGTTTTGTCTTTCTCAAGGGTGGCCTTTGTTCACATGTTTTACTGTATATGACATTTTCTATTCACCATTTTAACGGATGTTTAAATGTTTGATCGATAAAATGACTTGATTATGTTATTTCATGTGTTTTTCATACATGATATCCTGTTAACAGTATAATTGATATAAACAAACATTATTTTTTATCATAAGGCCAAAACAAAAATAAATACCTGTTTTCCGCTTACATCTCCGAAAACACAGGAGTGGTAGCAATCATTATTTTTTATCATAAGGCCAAAACAAAAATAAATACCTGTTTTCCGCTTACATCTCCGAAAAAACGGGAGTGGTAGGTCAGCAGATTGTTTTTCAAATACACGTGTACATTGTTTTCGTTCGTAGATAAAACTTAAATGAAAAAGAAATTATTGAGGGAGAAAAGCAATAATTATGTTTATGGACAGCTTTTTTTGTTTATATTGGGTTTTACGCCCCTTTACAACATTCAGTCATATGAGGCGGACAATTCACCGAAACATTGTTCCTGGGAAGAACCAGTACTAGACTCCCATCCTCCGTATAAGCAACTGCCAACTTTCTTACATAAAGAGGCATGGTCGGTAGCGGGGCTAGAACCCCCGACCCTCTATCAGTTAAAGTCCCATAAGCTTATACATGTATTGGTCCTAATAGTTTCTGTTTGTTCTATAACAGAGGAATCCGGTGCGTTGTCCTCTAGTGCATACTTTATAGCAAGAAAAACTGTTTCCGAAACCACTATCGTATTTTTGTCAATATCATTGAAATAAATACTATTTATAGAACACCTGTATTTTCCCGCAGTCATGCTACGCACACGTGGTAAAGTGACGTCACGCGCCCTACATATTTCAAGTTTACAAAAGCAAAAATCACAGTGAAATGAGTGTTTTCAGACAAAAAAGGGCTTGTTTCGTCGGTAATAATTATCTTGGGATGATATCAGTAATTAAATGTTTTTGCATATATTTTTCTACAGCAAAAAGCTAATGGGGCTTTAAAGGTTACAGTGATTTGAAGTCAGCGACCTAAAGCACTCGACCACAGAGGCGGGTTCAGGGACAGCATTTGAAAAAGGGTCGGAAACCAGGAATTTAAGGCCGAATAATTTCAATGATATGTGTTTTTATGGCTGCTATTTTTATTCTCGGTAATGGTCATACATTGTGTGGATCATATTGCAGTCATTGATAAAATTATAAAAAAAATATAGGAGGTCCTGCAAAAAGGTCTGTTATCGAGCTAAATTTTCTTAAATGCTGCGTTTTTTAACTAGTTTTAATAACAAACCTTCAAACTCTTCCACATATTTTTCCCAATGTCTAAAAGCAGGATAATTGTCTTATTTTAGAATATATCGAAGAAATTGGTAAATTGCGCTGCCAAGGGAATTCTTGGACTTATATTTCTTTCCAGGAGACATTTTCTTAAGCCTTGAAAAAATAAGTTATAAAGACACAGGTCGAGTGAATAAGGTGTCACGTGGTACAACGAAGACCTTTTTAAATGGAGAGAGACTTGTGAGAGGAGGCGCTGTCGTATATAAGATCATCGTCGAATACCAGTATGTACGTAGCGGAGCGGAGGCAGCAACCGTGGGTATCTGACGATGATATAAGATGGGCCCCTGACCAAGCTTTGTATGGACGTTTCTTATTGTAAAACTTTTTTTACTTTCTTCAGTACGGAGTTTTCTGTAGAAACATCTAACGATTGTGTGACTACCACTTGAACAACTGGCCCACTAGAATTGAAAAGAAATACAGTCCTCTGTGGCTCAAACGTGTGCAGCCATGTTCCATCACCTGTGTCAAATATTTTTATTGGCCTTTGATTTTGCAGTTCACCCCCAAACATATTAAATAGTCTACTGATTACAATATTCATATAAAATGAAAATATATTAATCGTATGTAAAAGTACAATGAAAAGTATGTATACTCGATAATACATGGCAAAATAAGAGAATTTAAAAGCATTACTTATTGTATACAGTAATTGGTGTTAATATAGTATATTGAAACGATAAAATAACAAACCTAACTATATACATGTACTGTATAAAGAAGGACATCGTTAGCTATCTATTGTACGCACCATTCAAGTGCAGTGAAACATTCTAAAATATCCACGGATAAATCGATGACGGCAGATTAGTGACAGAACTTTTTGCAGAATCTTCGTATATACTCATTAATTGGCTTTGAATGACAAAAATGTCAATGAATTAATCAATCTTTATTACCATAGAAAATATCTTTTATAGAACTACATTTGTATGCTTGTATTATCAGGCTGATTCTGTCTTAATTGATTAATCCAGGCGACAGAAGAAATCATGTTAAACTATCGACTAAAACGAATAAGAATAACGCTCTCGGTATTATAAACAAAATTACGTTACTAAGAACGATCATATAACACACGTTGCTGTAAAAATGACTTAACCTACAACATAAATACATATTGTTCGGATGGACATCTGTAGAATACAAATTACATGATATATTGGAGTAATATGACTCTCGGTGTCTCGTCAAACTAACGAGAAGGCAAAGACGGCGAGCGTGGAACGAGAAACGATGATTTAGATTAGGATAGGTGATTTAGATTTGACTTGCTATAACATTTAAGTTTGTGAAGGTATTAAAAACATCAACCTATTTTTCCAGCCATGTCCTTTCTTTGCAGTAAAACTATTTATGAATCTGGCTACTCCTGTGACATTAAACTTATTTCGTGCACTACAAGGAATAATTGCTCGGAATCATTTATTCGTGATACAATGATTGGACATCTAATTTACGTTTTGCATTGACGTCAATGCAATACATTGATTTAATACATCAAAGTAAACTCTATCTAATTGTTCACTCATGTACTGAGAGTACGAACATATAGATAATAGTTGGTATACAGAGAAGTGACATTAAAAATGGACAATCAATGTTTTGGGTTATACAAATAACTCATCGATTTAGTTTATAGCGCACGTTTCCGTTTAGTTTACTCGTCATTGTCAAGATAGAAATTCGTACCATGTTAGCATTACCTTACAACTCGACTGTTCAGTCAGACATAACCCATAGTAGTTTCGACCATAATGATTGCGTTAAAGTTTTTGGAATATTTGTTACTTTTCAATTTAATATCATTAACTATTTCTGAAATATTTACAGACAATATAGACTATCCAGCGAATTACGGTAAGAAATTAAATAATATAATTATCATTAAAATGTAACATTATTTTTCAATTCAGTTTTAATTGAATTAATTTAATCAGCATTCTTAAAGTTATAAACACGTTTATCGTTAGTAACCAAATGATTAATAAACTGACATTTTAGAAAAGTTGCAAACAAAATACAAAATGTAACCGTTTATGTAAATGTAATGTATTCGGATAGTCTATTAACTCACGTGAAGCAAATTCATGTACAAAACGATTTAATTAAAGACTTATAGAGCAAAGTGAAAACACATATTCCTACACAGCATCCAATAATGCTAGAAATATTACAATGGGTTTATTTACGGTATACATTCCTGGATTGTATTCTGACCAGTACTATCTTACCATACCACAAGGAGCTGCCAACCTTTCTACTTAAATCATGGAGGGAAATGGGACATTTTGGTCAAATTTTCATAGAAGGGGATGACATGACGCGACCGCGATTCGAACCAATAACCACAGGACAACCACGGCTCTAGAAATATGAATCACATGGTATAATATTCACATCAATATCTGGTTCAAAAACATTCATGATTGTTAAACCTTTTTTTTAATTTTAGAGGAACTTATTGGAAAGCATACAATTTATAATATATTTAAAAATCCGTTGTCATGGAATGAAGCCCGAGCGTTCTGTAGAAATATTGGGAGTGACCTAAGTAAGGTTCCTAGTGACTCAGATATCAACACGATGGCGGAGGAAAATAAAGACGTGAAAAAATTCTTGTAAGTACCTTCCTCGTGTATATATTTTGTAGAAAAACAAGCGAAATCTTCAGTTTTCATGTGTTTCTTGTGATAGATAGAACGTATTGGACGGAATGTTATATATTGTAGTTGTACGTTTTTAACGAACGTTAATTGTTTCAATGTTATCCAAAATGTGTATAATCATAATGCGATCGATCTTCAATGTATTAACACTTATTTTGTCGTTGTTATGTTTTCAATGAATACAGAACAGTAAATGATTACTTGAAAATTACAAATACGAAGGATGTTTAATAAATAATGACAGATTCATAAAAATCTCCTGAACAAAGGAGTGTATGGATGAAGCATGCTTGCATTCCTTCAACAATTTCTCTGTTATTGTTATAAAGTTTCCCTGTACGTACTAAATTCCAACCAGAACTTACTTACCCTTCCACAAGGAACCGGTATCTTCACCACACGGAGTTGAAAATCGTCATTGTTATAAAAAATTTAAAATTGTTAAACCCGGATCAACTGGTTACAAATCCAGCGACTAACCACTGGAGGATGGTCGCGGTCCCTATTGATAGCTAGCAAATACTCGTATTAGATAATAGAACTTCTGTTCACATAGACAGGCGATCTATATTCACAGTTGCTAATTAGCAGATCTTTGTTCATAATTGAAATTGAAAAGCATTATAAAAATTATGTACATAGCCCACACAGATCCTATTTTGTTTCAGTGAAAAGGAATATTTTACTAGTGCAGTGAGACCGACAAGCGACGTGTTACACTGGACGTCTGATTGCAGTAATGTTTCCGTAACAAGCCAGACAAGCAATCCATACGAGTACACGAACTCGTTCACTTCTTCCACATGCCTGGAATTTCATCGGACTCATTTTCATAACTTCGCAAATTGCAGTTCTGTTGGGAATCCGTTCCTTTGTGAAAAGAAAATCAGTAAGAATTGAATGTAGAACTAACTAATTGTAAAATGTATCGCTCAACGAAATGCATGAATAATTTATTGATTTATTTAATAGGATTTAAGGCCATTTTCAACATCATAAATATACATGTGTATGAATAAAGTAGCGAACAGCTGATTCGGCTTACTGAGTCGCACCATGAAATGTATGCTCAGTCAAAATCTATGATGTACAAACAAATTCTATTTTCAATATTTCCATACTGTATATACTTGTAATATATAAAAAATATCACGCCAGTATAAAGTTGTGCTATTTATTGGCAAAATATCCATATCTTTGCACAAGCAGATACAATAATAATTATGTTAGAAACTCACTTTTGCCTATTTGAACGGGTGTGTTATAAAACAGCTATGCCCCAGCAGCAGCAGGAGGTTAGACTTCTCCACCCCCCCCCCCATTCTACCTACCTACCTAAGTCTACCTAAGTTGATTCGGATCCAAACGCAGGAATGCGAATGTTCCTCTATATTTCTATATTTGGCTCTTGAATAATTTCTTCATTATAGTTTATACTTGGTCCGGTGTAGCTACTATAGTCCACAGAATAATTATATAGCATAGGGAGACTATTCCAATGATTGTCTTATCTGTTTTTGAAAGAGTTTACAGAACAAGCTGACACAACACTATTAGGTAGATTGTTCCATATATCCACAACACGGTTGGTAAAAAAGTGTTTCCTTAGATCTAACCTTGATCGATATTTAATTATTTTCATAGAATTTCCTCTGGTTGTTGATTGAGTGTTTAATCTAACAATTCAGAAGTTACGTTGCTGTCATACACATTGGTAAGGATCTTGAATACTTCAATCATATCACCCCTCATTCTTCTAAAACATACGTGTGCATAACATTAGTTCAAAGCTGGCTACGTCCCTAAGTCAGTCTGTTTATATTTCCAGACACACCATGTACGATTTCGACAGTTTTAGCGACGGAAATCGTTATTTTGAACGATATGGATGAAAACATTTGCAACGAAGCCTGTAAAAATGATTTGACATGCTGGGGTACCATAGCAACACAGCAGCAGTGTATAAAGGTCGTTATTCCGGGATACGGGTTGTCGTCATTATCGTTCGCAACAAAACGATGCAATACTTTTGAAGGTATACGTAAAATATGCTCTACTCCTTGATGTTTTCAGGTCTTATATCTACTTTTATTATCATTTGTGAATATGTAACGTTCCATACATGTACTTCTGTGATTAACCATATCGCCATATTTGCCACTTCCAATCAACATGTATTATTACGTTTATTCGCATAAGCTTTTTCGATGGTTATATACTGTATATTAATGTAGCTATTTCACTGATCGCTCAGATGTTCAAGTTAGCAATGATCCCCTAAACGTCCGTACCAATTCAAATTCATCAATAAAACACATTTAATCGAAGAAAAGTAGCGATATTCTGGAATTAAATTATTTTCTTGATAACCTAGAAATTTTATAGACAACTTTAAGCTTGATAAAACATCCAGAACCGTTATAATTGTTTGCCTGTATTGTAGTGTATATGCTTCTCTCTTTGTTAATTGTGCACAATATCAGAGATCTAGATAACAAATTATCCATGTCTCTGACATTATATATGAAACTCTTCATCAATTTGAGAATAGAAGTTGTATAACGTTATATACAAGACTTAGTCCCATATGCAAGACTAATAGTACGTGCACCTACATGTATATTAATAACGCTGCAGTCTTACCAAGAGTTTACTTCAAACGTGCAGGTGTGCTATATGAATGCACTCGATTTAATACGTAGAAATTTATTTGAAAATAATATACCTAAATTTAAAAGTTTATACGGCATAAGAAAAAACACAGCTAGCGACAGAAAAAAGCATAAGCATGAATGAAAAGTACAGATGACATCAAAATGACTTTCATTTCAATAAATAATTGAGTATCAGTCTCTCATATTAAGCTGGAAGAAAAAGACTGTGAAGTAGGATGGATGGACAGTCATGTGGTAACGCGCTGGACTACTAATTGGAAGGTGGTTGTTTGAATCTCGAGCCCCCCCCCCCCCCCGTTCGTTATTCCGTAATTTTCAGGGGCAGTTTTCAGTGTCCCGGCCCATTCCAACTACCCCCCCCCCCCCCCCCAGTACTGTTTCTATATAAATCACAGGAAATTTGTGAGGCGTGTATCGGTACTTTACACCGGGCACGATAAAGAATCAGGAAAAACTTCGAATTCGAGTACGGCTATATAAATGCTTGGCTTTTCTTATAATGAAATATCCCTAAAATGACCGTAGCTGTCGAATGGGCGGGTCATTAAACAACAGATGAAAGTTTGTACAGCCACATGATCTATTTATATTTTATTTATATTTTACAGCTCACTATAACAGCACTTCGTTTCAGCTGCCGACGGAACTCATAACCGCAGACTTAAACAGAAGCGATCCTCCCATTTCAAGCTGTACCAATAAAATCGGTAATTCTTGAAGGCTTAATTAAACATACAGAAAATGTTAGCAAAGCAATAGCTTGCGTCATGTTATCATGGATCAGTTTATTATACATATTTCGTGAATTCGAAAACGAATAAAGATACATGTACAAACAAAATGCGGCCATTATATTGATCAGTTATTGTCAACCTTTTTGATGGAGTTTATCGTACAGACAGAATAGGCCAAGGGCCCATAATCGAAACCCTCCCCCCCCCCCTAGCGGGATTTTTGAACACCTATATATTTTTTAAGCTTAGGGTATATGTTAACATATTCCGGTTGTTGGACGATCTATAAGGGATGCTGGATAAGCAAACGGCCGGTCTGTTTCCATGGCAACCAGCAATATTTCTAAGATTTAGCTCTGTCGTAATAAATACGCAAAAATGTCGTTTATTTCAGTTATAAAACATACAAAATAGCTTTAAAATAAGATAAATATAATTATTTTATCCCAGGCATAGTTTGTTATTGATTTGCTCATTTGCATATTCGTGAATATTAATGAGAATCTAAAAATGGGCTTAAATTGTTAAAATATGACCTTATATGGCAAATGAGTATCATTTGTTCTTTCATTTTTATTTGAAAAGGTTTTAAATGACTAATAAATATAGATTGTTTATCTATTCATTTGCTATTCAATACACTCATGGTATTACTTTAGTATAGCTAGAAAGAAATTTTTGACCCCAAAATATAAAAACACCATTGTTTGATAAATAAATGGTTTTATGACAAATGACAAAGTAAATTCGCACATACTTATTACAACAACATACTTGATGTACAAAATTGTTTGTTTGAAAGCAAAATACTACTGTGCTTGTGTTACGAGTTCTTTATCAACAATCTTATATTACATTTGTTTGTAATTAAAATTTATAGTCAACGACATAGATATGCGCAGAAGCAAACACTTGCATGTTAATGTCTCATTCTGAATAGCACTATCATATACTCTCATGGAATCACAAGCAGGTTTTCGGGTCGGAATGGCTACGATTGGCCACATATTTGTACTGCATAGATTAATTAGATTTAGTTATTAATAATGCACTTTTAGCGATTGTTCTAAAGCTTTCGATTATTTGGTTTGCCGAAATATATGATATACACTTTATAATTCAGGCCAAAGAGGAAGGTTATATAAGGTCATTAAGTCCATGGATGTATTATCAAATTACAACCAGAGTAAAATTTAATAATGAGATCGGCGAATTATTCTATGGTCATCTTGGACTAAGACTAGGGGAAAGCTTGTCGCCTTTTCTATTTTCCATGTACCTTAATGATCTGGATGACCAACTTTTAAACGGAACAAAAGGCATTGATTTACAGGTTTTATTAATGTAAGCCGAGGTCATCGTGGTATTTGCTAACTCATCAGAACTACAAAGTAATCTTAACATATTGGATGTATACTGTGACCGTTGGAAATTTACTGTTAACAAAGATAATTGATATATTCAGAAAAGGAGGGCGTTTGCCAACAGTTACCAAAATTGTGAATAGGAAATCGTTAACAAATTTATGTATCTTGGAATAGTGTTTTCATCTGGAGGGTCCTTTATAGAAACGCATAAAACTTTAGCTGACCAAGCTCAAAAATCTATCTTTACATTAAGAAAATGTCTGTGTAGATTTCATAACAACAATAAGGCACTCTTTAGAATTGTTCGATTAGCAATTGAAAAATTTCACACTTAGTATTGAAAATCTTTATTATGAGTAAAAAGAAGCACACAAAAATGTGTGTATTTTATACACGGAGAATTAGGTCGATTAGATCTTCTCACTAAGAATTATGCAATATATAAAGTTTTGGTTGAAAGTTACAAATAAAAGCGAAAGGAAACAGATAAACATAATACATGTATACCAAATCATGTTTAAAGATATTGAAAAGAAACCGTACATCACTAATTGGGCATATAATGTTAAAGATACATTAAATGAATTAGTATTCTTGGACGCGTTGTACTCACAGGGTGTATGTAATGATAAACTATTTCTGTTATTGTTAAAACAAAAAGTTGAAGACATTGTCATGCAGGAATGGAATTATCGAGTACAAACGTCATCTTAATCCAGGGTTTTAGGGTTTCTGCAAATTTTGACAACAGCATGTATCTAGTTAATGTAGATGTTAGAAAATTGCTCATAGCCATGACAAGATTTAGGCTTTCTTCTCACATCCTTTAAGAATTGAAACAGGACGTGGTTTATTTATCAAGTTTCAGGCCATGTTTTCATGATGTTTGCCATTGTCTTTTGAAAAATACGTACATTGTACATGCAATGTTTATCCACTTCCTTTCTTATAAACGACAACTTTTACTTTGAACAGCTGAAAATACTTTTTAAAACTCCGAAATCCAACTCAATTTTTAGGGCTTCCATAATAACAGGCAAAATGTTAGCTGGTCCCAGATACCAGGGAGACTATCTCACCCTAGTCTCCCTCTAAGCCAATCCCTGCATAACCATCAGATAGACTACAATTTTCCTTGCTGTTTGCCATCTCTACCTTAAACCATGCAGTTCTCATTTTCGTGTTTAGCATTAATACATGTTGACATTATGGGATTTTAATAAAATGATCACTCAGTGATATTGGTTTAAATCTAATTACATGTAAATGTGTCGTATTTCACTGTTAGTTATGTGAACTACCTACTTGAAACTGAAACAATGTTGAAAATCGACAGAACTGAAAGAAAACAAAATTAATGATATTTGTAACTGGGCCATTGTGACGTGTGAAAAATCGTTGCCTATCGCTTGACCGTCAATGACACACTGATAAATGGCTTCTTGATCACCAGTATTATTGAGCGAATATTGCCTTAGTAGATTTATTATGAATATTGTCATGATGGTCATTTATTATCCTGCATCAACTATTACAGTGAATATTGTCATGATATTTTGAAATTTTCTAACTTCCTGAACTACTGATTATTTCAATGAAAATCACTTCAAATGTGAGGTATGGAGGTCCGTTGTTGACCCTACTTTTGTTAATATTTTGCAAAGGACAAAATCTATTTACGGTAAGAAATCAAGCTATAGTGTTCTTTCAATCGTAGCCTATACAACCCTCTCAGATCAAGAAAATACACTACTCTTTAATCAGGTTCAAGTCTGTATGCTTGACAGCAATAGATTCACATGAAAAGTACCATGCATTATAATGCTTGAGAAGCCTCCTTCTTCATTTCTACACATACCCTTTCTCTCTCTTGATTTATACAGTAATATTATTTTCCCATTGTGTTACTGTCTAAGTTTTTTCTTTTTGTTTTCTAATTTATTTTTACTTTTTGATCACAAGACCCATGTCCCTATCTCTGTATGATTTAATCTTTAATCTATTTTATACATACCAATAGTTAAATTGTTGAATAGTTCTTGAAATTTAACTGGAAGTCTATCCAAGGAGAAGAATTTAATTAGAAGTTCTGTCTTCCATTCCAATCCTTTCCAAAATTGATGTAAATTTGTGTACAATTACCTATATGTACAATGTATCATAGACAGGAATAAATATGTTTAAACGAATCGTAGCCTAGAATCAACTGACAAATAACAAAGCATAATTATGTGCAGTAATTTGAAATAGTCGATGGATGCATTACATATAACATGTATTTCAAAGTAACCAAAAATAATAAAAGTGTTAAGAAATTGTTTTTTGTTAGCTCACCTGATTGATCAGGTGAGCTTTTAGAGTCGATGAATGTCCGGTGTCTTCACCAATCCTAATAAAGGTCTTTGATTAGATTGATTATGGGCGAAATTTAATTGGTACATGCAGTTATGGGCCCTTATATGAGATGAAAACTATATTACCTGGTCATTAATTAAATTGTCTTTGTTCTCAGGTAAGCGATCTAGGGCAATCTTGGCCAATTTGTTTCAGATATTATCTAAATAAGTATATCCAGTTGCCCTATATACATGAATAACTGAAAAAATAGTTTTTACCCTTTTTTTACAGTTAAAAGGGTCATAATTCTTGTTATTTTTAGTTCAGAGTTATCTTTTCCTTTTCAAATATGTATATTAATATAAAATATAATAATCTTAAGCAATGTGGGTTGAGAACTTGGTCATTTTGGACTCCATAATCTCTAGTATACAAAAATTTAAAAAAATGAAATTTCGAAATCAGGGGGCATAATCAATCGCATACTGTAGGCTTAATCAGCACCTATATTTCGTCCAACAAGTGACATTCGATGGGGGATATATTAAGCTTTACAATGATATATGTGTCATAAAATCCCGCTTGGGGGGACCTAGGGTACAGGTAGCCCATACTCTAGAAAGTACATGCACTATTGTTTAGTTGAACAAAATAATGCTATCTAGTATTCATCATATCATGCATGCGCTAAATATCTGGTTGTTCTAGTGTTGAATCCTTCATTTCAGTATCGAGTTCAATGATTCCGACTTTGCCCACATCGTATTCAGTAGAACCATCGGATGTACCCATCTCCACAATTATTGTGACGTCAACACAGTTTACGACATTATATGTGACGTCAACACAGCAGGTGGTTGTCACGGTTTCTGATCCATTTACAGTAACGGTCACAGCATCAGTATCTCCTCAGATTGACCCAACTTGTGTAACATCGACTCCGGCAATCGAGACAACCTCTGTTACTTCGACTTCCAGAATAGACGCAACGCCAGTACAATTCACTTCTCAAATACCAATTTCCGGAATCGATCAATCTCTTGTCATTTCAGCGTCCGCAACGATAGACGCCTATAACCTACGGATAATAAATACAAAAGACACATCGTCCTACAGACGCAGTGTGACGTCAGCAAAGGACGATAGACGAACTAGCATAGTTATCGGCATCACTGGTGCTACCATGGTAATTATACCACTTTGGGTGATCATCATAATGGATATAAAGAAAGTTCTGAGACATTTGTGTGATCATAGAACTATTTACACAGCGTAGTAACTGACCTTGTGTCTGATACAAATGGAACGGTTTTCTTTCTATTGGTGACTACAGTACATTATTTTACTGAAAGTATATGTATGGGTATTGCCCTTCGAAACGTACACTTAACACACTTTTACACTAAGTATACCTGTTCATGATAGCAGAAAGGTTGCGTATTGGAAAATCCGTAGATCATATCTTAGTTACATCACCGACCGATAGATCATGTCTACATAATAATTCACTAAACAAGTTTCGAAGAGGGAAATGTATATTGTCCATTGAATATAATAGCGGATATGATATATTTGCAATTAAAAATAGCAGCGCTTTTAACTTAACAATTGGGCCGGTATTCCGTCCATAAAGGGTGTTGTAATAATATGGTGGATCAATGGAATTTAAAATGTTGAAAGTTAAACAAATAAGGGTAATGACATTCAGAGTAAAAGAGAAATGGAAAGTAAATTTTATAAATAATGCCTCGATTTTAGATTCACCGTTACAACTATTATTTGGACACACTGGTGATATTTTTAAAATATTGTAAGTGTTCCAGTTTTCGTATAATTCAACGTCGTAAATCACACTCTAAATGGTGTGTGACTATATCAGAGACATAGATAACAGAGATTGGCAACTTAAAATAGCATGCTTGACACCATTTCATAAATTATGTAGCAGATGTAGATGTAATCGGCCTGAAAAATTGGTACCAGTAGATATTTTTTAAAATATGGCATAAGTAGGCAGTATAAACATAGGTGTAATAAAACTATCAGTCAAAATTGATATTTGAAAAGCTCGGCAGCTATAGTTATCTATGTCTCTGACTATATATATACCACCTCTAACTACCACCGTTAATAGCTAATTTTACCAACATTGATTCTTGGCAAAGGCTACGAATATAGTTGATGGCATAGACATAGAAATTAAGGAGACGTAATGCTATTTTTTATGGCTTTAAAATACATAATGGAACTGTGTAGATGAAATGTACTCTTCGAAGAATTTAAATACTGTCTCTGTGGAATTGCACATCATATTCATGCGGCATTGTCAGTATGGAAATATCCTAGCAGTCAATAAAATTGGAACGTTCAATATCTGTGTTGTAATCTTAGAGATTTTTAGATTTCTTAGATAATTTTCTCACAGTTTACCTCTGAGTGATAGAACATGTATTACATATAATTATGCTTAATTTAAGTTCTGCTGACTTTCATGTAGTAACGTTGAATTCTGATGTAAAGATGCATGACAAAGCTCTATTCAGGTATACGGTCATGTTATGCTGTAGATTTATCTAACTTTCACATTGTTTTCAATTTATTTTAACGACAGGTCGTGGGTACCAATTTTCAACTTTCCTGTTTGAATTTCATGCGGACGCTTTCCCCATGCCCCAATCCCAACTATCGACCCAAGTTAGTACTGTGCCTAGAAAATCAATGATAAAGGGGTGCGGCATATAACAGTGCTTTACACTGGGCACAATACACTTCTGAAAAGTAGGTACATAAATGCCCGGTTCTCCTGTATCTTGCCTCCCCTCTCTCTCAGACTCTGGTCTGGCTCTGAAATGACCATAGCTGTCAAATGGGCCATTAAACAACATATAAATGAATAAATTCCACTGATTTCAGTTTATTTTTACAATACAATATTTTGTAATGTATAGTGAAATATGAAGTGGCTGCGAAAGGTCATAAGGGTGATAAAACTAAATGCTTACTGATTCATTTAAAGGGGCATGCCCTGGAACTGAAGCGTCTCGAATATAAATCAAATTGGTATCACTTGAATGCCTAAATCAATTAATGAAAGTGCTGTAAAATATTTATGAAAGATCCCGCTAGTTGACTCAAAATACACATTTCAATATTTACCAAACCTGCCGATTACGCCTTAGAAAATATTCGTCATTTTCATAACTCAACCCTTTCGGGATCTGTCAAAAGCGGAAAAAATGTCAACAAACTGAAATGGTAAGTTTTGCTCATGTCATGTTCATTGTTTGCGACATAAAGCTTATCTATCGATCAATTATAGGTAAATATAATTATTTTGCTGCTTGAAAGGCAGCGCGCACGCTCAGTTAAATTCTTAGACGAATAGGAAATATCGTTGTCGTCAATAAAAGGCTGTAAGCCTTTTATTTTAACCGGCATATAAATACCCACGCGCGCGTTATAGGGCCATTTTTGAAGGCACATTCTTCTTTGACTTTTCGCTAATAATTGTTTTTACAAGTGATAAACGCATTTTTGGTGTATAAAACCCAAGACACAGCAGTTCCAGGGCATGCCCCTTTAAAGCCATAAAAGCATGTTGACATTTTTATTGTTACAATATCGAATAAATTTTGTTTTATTTTCTAAATATGGAGCTTGTTGTATCATATTTAAATGTTTCTATTATCCATATGAAGTACTGACTTATACTTTTTTATTTGAACACAAAATTGCTGCATAAGCCAAGGTGTGTCTCAACTCCAACTTTACCTGCTTAATATTTTCTCTGAGATTAACCTGGCACCAACAGCCTGTGCCATTTGGTGACTTCCCCATATTCAACAGTAGAGGAAGAACCTAAACTTTGGTAGAATCACAGACTTTCTGTAAACCAGCAAGACAGTTTACTAAATTGTGATATTTGGTCCAGGATGAGATTCCAACCCACAGCAGTAAGTTGCTGGTGATTAGCACTCAGAATTTCAGAAACCATAACACATTGACCATGGAGGTACCTTACTTGTATACCTCTTTAAACAGTACTTTTCCTAATGAACAAGAACATGCAGGGTACATGATCAACACTACAAGTATTATGTGTCTAATGTCTCATGCTTTCAAACATTAATGTCATACAAAAACAAACTAAATTATAGTGATTATAAAAATATATTTTTTCGCAAACTAATGAAAATTCTCAAACTACAAAATAACATAATCAATTTAATAATATCCAAACATTCACCAAAATCAAATAAAATATTTTTAATTTCATCAATGAAGTGGTATACAATGTCCAATCACTTTAGAAACATTTTATTTAGCTTACCAAACAAATAATTATATAATATATTTGTGCATGCTCACCCACTATGTCAATGAGAGTTATTAATACAATGTAAATGCATCATGGATCTGTGAAAAAAAATATTTTTTTTGTATGTCTAAAAAGCCCTTATCAAATTTCTAATTACATTTCACTGAATCATGAAAAAACACATCATTTTAAACATAGTTTTTCTATAAGTATGATATAGTCAGTATGATAATGGTTATTATAGATGCATGTAAATATACAGGAATACAGACTACAAAGCAGACATCAAAATAGTACACACGATAAAATCTAAATGATGAACTTAAACATACACTAGAATGTCATTTAAACAGACATCTGTATTAAATAATGACAAAACTACTTCTTTTAAACAACCTGAACAGAATAATGTGCACCACAGGAGATTACTAGAAATGTGATTTATTTCAATGGGTTATGGTTAACATCATTTTTCAATGGCATTTCAGTTACATAAGGTGACTGGTAACTTCTCCATCTATGGCGAAATATGGACATTTTTGTTAAATTTTCATAGGTATGACCTGCTGATACCAGGATTCAAACCCAGTACACAGGTTACAAGTCCAGGGCCGTAGTGCTTGGCCCAGCACCCTGGAGCAGGATAAGCCTATACACAGGTCGCCTGCACTAAAAGTATGTACAGCGATAGTTGTACCTTAGAAACATTCTAATTATAAAACATAAGCTTTAGAAAATTTAGACACATACACAAAATATGTTCACAAAAAGAGTAAACAAGAGGGCCATGATGGCCCTATAAATGCTCACCAGGAGAAAAGGTCATTTGGAGATTAACATTGTTGAAGTTTTCTTTACGAGTCTAAGTAAGATCAAGTGACCGATCTGGGCCGTTTTTTATCCCATGGCCATTATATGAACAGATTTAAAAGAGGTCCATTAGACAAAGCTAGATACCAAATATCTTAGCTCTAGGCCTTGTGGTTTCGGAGAAGAAGATTTTTTAAAATTTTCCTATATAAAATAGAATAAACCCCAGGGCATGGCTAATATTGACCCCAGGGCCATAATTTGAACAAACTTGGTAGAGGTCCACTAGACAATGCCACATACAAAATATCTAAGCTCTAGGCCTTGCGGTTTCGGAGAAGAATTTTTTTTTAATTTTCCTATATAAGTCTATATAAATCAAGTGACCCCTGGGGCGGGGCCAATTTTGACCCTAGGGCAATAATTTGAACAAACTTGGTAGAGGTCCACTAGACAATGCTACATACCAAATATCTTAGCTCTAGGCCTTGTGGTTTCGGAGAAGAAGATTTTTTAAATTTTCCTATATAAAATAGAATAAACCCCAGGGCAGGGCCAATTTTGACCCTAGGGCCATAATTTGAACAAACTTGGTAGAGGTCCACTAGATAATGCTACATACCAAATATCTTAGCTCTAGGCCTTGTGGTTTCGGAGAAGATTTTTTAAATTTTCCTATATAAGTCTATATAAATCAAGTGACCCCCGGGGCGGGGCCAATTTTGACCCTTGGGCAATAATTTGAACAAACTTGGTAGAGGTCCACCAGACAATGCTACATACTATATATCTTAACTCTAGGCCTTGTGGTTTCGGAGAAGAAGATTTTTTAAATTTTCCTATATAAAATAGAATAAACCCCAGGGCACGGCCAATTTTGACCCCGGGGCCATAATTTGAACAAACTTGGTAGAGGTCCACTAGACAATGCCACATACAAAATATCTAAGCTCTAGGCCTTGCGGTTTCGGAGAAGAAGATTTTTTAAATTTTCCTATATAAGTCTATATAAATCAAGTGACCCGGGGCGGGCCAATTTTGAACCTAGGGCAATAATTTGAACAAACTTGGTAGAGGTCCACTAGACTATGCTACACACCAAATATCAAAGCTCTAGGCATTGTAGTTTTTGACAAGAAGATTTTTTTAATTTCCTATATAAGTCTATGTAAAATCAAGTTACCCCCGGGGCGGAGCCAATTTTGACCCCAGGGGGATAATTTGAACAAACTTTGTAGAGTTCCATTAGACAATGCTACATACAAAATATCTCAGCTCTAGGCCCTGTGATTTCAGACAAGAAGATTTTTAAAGTTTTTTCTATTTGTTGCCATAGCAACCAGAATTTTTAATGAAATTTAATTTTTTGAACAACTTTGAAAGGGGACCACCCAAGGATCATTCCAGCAAAGTTTGGTTGCAATCAGCATAGCGGTGTAGTAGGAGATGTTGTTTTAAGTAAACATGGACGCCACGTAATCGTAACGACGCACGCAGGGTGATCACAAAAGCTCACCCTGAGCACATTCGTGCTCTGGTGAGCTAAAAACAAGGTAAGACACCTTCATATATCAAGGGCACTTAACTCTTATAAACCAATTCATTACCCATAATACTGTCTGAGTAAACTTAAATATTTTCTTATTTTGTCAACAAAAGGTTAATTCTGTTTCAGAGCATATTGAATCATAGGATATAACTCTACATCTTCTTATCCAATTTGGACTGTAATGGTGCCCAAGAGTCAACTACCATCTTTACACAACATATTAATATCATCAGTATTGGCAATGTATACAATATGATACATCAGTATAGAATTTAGCACATGGATAAAACAGCACTGTACAATAAAATAAATGATTTAAATTAAAACATTAAAATTCAAAGAAGTACTTTCAATTTGCAGTATTTTCATTCAAATAATGCATATTTATAGACAGTATACCAGTAAATAGTCCAGAGTATCAGGCAGGGCAAGTACAGAATAGACTAATTAAATATATATTTTATATTTTTGCACATTTTCAAACCAATTGTTAAAGTTGATGAACAAAGTGTTAATAAGCCAGTGAACTTATTTTTAACCTAACTCTAAATAAATCCTAAGCAGACCTTTATGTCACAGGGCTTGAAACCTTTTTGCCATTGTCTGAACAAAGGTATCATCATTATGTTGACTTTGATAATATACAATACAAAAGACTTCCTTCCATTCAACAGATAACAGTATCAGGTAAAAATATGTAAAACCAGTTAAATGGGACACAGAGGGGTCATCTACCATGGGAATTGTATGATACTATAATCAGAACATTGGAAATAACTTGAAGATATCGTAAGTTTATACACATGCATAAGCTAAATTTCTATATTTTATTCATAAATTTTTACGCGGATATGCAGAGTTTGGAAAATTGATTAAATGTAACTGCAGAAAAATCTGAAAATATAGTTTTTATCACATACCCGTGCCATTTTGACCGTGCCGTAAAAACGATATGGCATGGTCGTGCATATAATATGTTAATGAGCTGTTCCACATGAATTTATTCCTACGCTATTTGTCAACAAAATTTATAACTTCAAAGGAGTAATGTTGAATTAATTTTAACAATTTGAGTAAGCAAAGACACTGTTCATATCGTTAGATATGTTCACACATTTATTATTTATGATGTGTCATGATGGAACTATTTTTGGTGCTCCTAATTAAAAAGCTTTATTGTGCATGTGTCACTCTTTTGTTATTAGTAGCAATGTCAAACAGGTATGTTGGTTTTCGCCATATTTTCATGGTATGTGATAAAAAGAATATTAAATTTGTGTAGATTCTGTCTTGAATTTATTGAACTTGTTCAATAAATTCAATACGGAATCCACACTCATTTAATATTCTTTATATATTAGAAGTCATGGCGAAATTAATGATTAATTAAAGGACAATGCAACAAACATAACATGCAGTTAAACTTTAGGTAAACACAACCTGAGAACAAAAATGAAATTTATCTTTTCTATATGTTATACATATCTAATTATAAAATTGTGCCAAACACCTGTGGTTGCACCCCTAAAATAAACTTGAATTTCAAACTAGTGTTGAATCGACCAATGTTTGTCTTTTGTAAACAAGTATGACAAGTATTCTAATATCTACAGAAATAATTACTTCTGACTATGAGTTGGTGATTGCTACAAGTTTGTCATTTTAACAATTGAAGCTCACTGGAAACAATTCAATAATTTAATCTAGGATGGTTAGTTTAAGCATGTCTGAGGGCTGTCCCTCGTGTATTACTAAAGAATTGTTACATGAACACTCTGTTCTGAACTACATGTAATCTCCAGATCTTTCAACACGCAAGAATGGCTAGACAAAATAGAGATGCATAATCTAACTATAATAGTAATCATAGACATCTTCCTCTAAGGTTACAGCCTGGGCGATACCAGCTGGTACACGTGTCCTTATAGCAGAAAGCTCCCAGTTTGTGTCCCTACAAGGTCTCTTGCAATATCCCACAAAAACAGGAGGTCCGTATTCATACAACAAACCTGCAGTATGGCATTGAACATTATTCAGTTGCTCAATAATTTCATCCAAAGGATAAAGCTTTCTATTATAGTCAGCGACCAGTTTGTTCAAAGTTTCCTTCCCATAAGCACATAAGGAAGAGAATTTGTTTTGATGAAGTAGTTTTAAGTTGGTCATCTCAACTCTGTGTTTCTGTTGCATTTGACATAAATCCTTCTGAATCTGTCTAGAATTGAAAATGTTACCAGTCTGATACATAAACTCATCTACTTGCATCCGATGTCTGAAAAAAAAACAGTAGAAATATGCTATGTCATGATTATGTTAGTTCTTCAGTCTATTCATTCTAATTTTGTTTTTACTAAGGTTAAACATTGCATCAATAATCAGAGTCATTTTGCAACTTTTCCTGACTCAATGGTGAATGAAAACTCAAGACATACAACTAGGTAGAATCATGTTACTGTTCTGTAATCTAGCTGGACAGCTCCTCACATGTGTAATTTGTCTGATCCCAAATGGGATTAATCATCACATTTAGATATTACTAGTGGATGTTTATACAATAGTCAATACTATGTTTTTGCAGACATAAATTCTTTGCTAATGGCTATAATCTTCATACTATCAAGAACAAAGCAAATAATGAATATTAAATTATATATCTACAATACAGAAGTCAGAGAGCATGATATCAAACAAATATATTTCCTTACATTTATAAAACTGTACATGTATATATCAATATTGTTTACCTTTGTACCAAACGATTGAATTCAGCAATATGACCTTGTCGCATAGCAGATTTCTTCCTTTCAATTTCACCTTTCAAATGAGATAAGGACATATGTCTCATTTCATCCAGTAATTGTTTTTGATTTTCAAGTCGATGATGAATAAATTTTGACTTCATATATCCAGGGAATGAGATAGTGCAACTATCTCTATTTAGTTTACAGTGCATGTTATCTTCACACATATAAGTACTAACAACACTGTCACACTCAAGGAACCCTGAGCCTGCAGCGTCTCCAGCTGCCAACATATTTTTGTGAAATGTAGTAGATGTTGTAAGATTTATATCGGAATTCGGAGTACCAACATTTGTACTTCCCCATCGCCTACATGCCTCTCTTTCCACCGGTAATACGGCTCTCTTCCTGTGTTTGTCGGCATCAAAATCCCTCCAGTCAAATCCCTCACAAACATGGCCTTTAGCTTCGAAGATAGCAGATGAAACAGTAGTTTCATTTTTACACTCAAAATCATTATTCAAAGGTTCAATTTTCACTTGTTCACTAATGTCAATATTAACTTCTATAGGAGGTTCAATATCTTCAGCTGCTTCCTCTACTTTAACATCAATTACAAGATAATCTTTTAATGATTCTTTGGCAGATTCATTCACACAGTCCATTATTATAGATTTTTCTAAGTTAGCCACAAAATGAGATTTCTCAAGCAATGTTTCATCAACATATCTGGCATCAACATCATCATATTTACTCTCCAAACACAAAATATCACCTGCATAGTCTTCATAACTTATGTTACATACATCTTTATCTTTACGAACATTTGTTTTGTCTTCATCTACTTCTGTGTCAATTTTAGAAACAAGATTTATGTCTTTAAACCTACCAGCACATTTTTCTGATTCAGTAATTGATTTATCAAGTTTGTCATCCTTAGCAAAGCTGGCTTCCAAATTAACAGATTCATCCGAATCAGAGTTATAAATTGCTGTTCCAACTTCATTAATTCTGTCCTCAAGCTTAACTTCAGCTTCATCTGTAATGGTTGTATCATTATCATTTTCTTCCTCAACAAAGGTAGAGATTTCATTTGTAACATTACTTTCATGATCATCCATGTTGACAGTAACCTCAGACTCACTTGAAACATTACAAGCATTTTCTTCTTCTGTACTATCCAAAGGTGAATAATAACCTTCACATAATTGAGTTATTTCAGCAATAAGTTCATCTACTGTGATCATATTACTAACATCATTCTGACCAAGGCTAGATTCATCATCATTTTTGGAGTTAATATTGTGGTCTTCATTTTTGCAAGACAGCTGACTATCACTGCATGGCGAAGAAGACTTCAAGGGAGTGGAATCTTCAGATTTTGACAATGGTGTACTACTGCATATGTTACTGCTGTTACCTTGGAATTTTGATTTTATGATAGGAGTCTCCATATCTGAAGATTTTTCATCAGTCAATATTCCATTGTTGACCTTTACTATGGGAGACAATAACTTGTTCTCGTTGTCTTCTGGTATGAATAAATGACGCCTCTTTGGGGTACTTTCATAATAATTCTCTGAGGACAATTTCCTCTTCTGTGATACTTTTTTAGCAGGTTCATTTCCCTCCAAAGATATTTTACATTCAACACCAGTAGTACCATGAGTACAAAGCACTGTCTCATTCACCTCAATAGCAGATATATTTGTATCAGACTTGCCTATTGATTCGTTAATTGAATCTGTGATGTTATCATAAATCTTAGCACACTCTTGCATAAATCCTTCCTCAGAAAAATCGTCTGACATACCCTCATTATCTTTTATTCCATGATCATTGGATACAGGAACTTTTTCAACCACAGTTACATCAAGATCATCGTCAGAGTCTGTAAAAGTGGTAGAACATTCACCGTCCTCTTTAGAAGTTTCAATAAAACTAGAATAATTTAATTTCTTAGAACGCTTCTTTTTGTCTTCAACAATTTCTGAATATGAAGAATCACTGATCAAAGTTAACATAGTGGGTGTCAGTTCACCTTCTTCAAGGCTGGACTGTTGCAATAAACAGCCACCATTCTCCTTCTCTGGAATATTTTCACGAAACATCCAACTTCTCTTTCTAGGTGTGATACTATTATTATCATCATCTGATTCTGGTAATGTCTGATCAATGACATCTCTACAAGAATTGCCTCCCTCAGATACTGGTTTTTCAATATTTTCCATAGTATCTGTATCAACATTAACAATTGACTGGACAAATGGTTTAATGTTATTATAATTCAGAAGTTCACGGTAAATGTTAGTTGAAGTTCAACATTCTAACAAGTGAAAAACTCTTCAATCCATAAGTTAATTTTTCCATGCTTCTAACACTGACTCTCACTCATGTTTGGGTTCCAGTAATTAGTCCCAGCTTTCATATAGAATGTTACCACTGAAAGAATAGAACAGTTATATATGACAGAATTCAGCATTACTCTTCAGCATCATGTTGATAAAAATGCTTCATGATTTTTTTCAAACAATATACTAAATGACCAAACTAATGACTAGAGGATTTTAAAAGGCAAGAGCTCTGCAAGCGGTGTCAACGCGTGTCTGTTTTGTGTATTTTACCATTACAGAATTTCCAATCAATGTGATTATATTGCACATCATTAAATACATGTACCTTTGAGAATTGATTAACTACTCATGTTGATTTTCACTTAACTTCACCACTGAATCACAGGCAACCAGCATACGACACAGACCCACTTCTTGTATCCAGGAATTCATCATTCATATGATGAAACAAGATGTGTTTTATAAACACCATGCCCCCTACGTTGCCCTTTTTGAAAATGCACTGGTCCTGTAGAGATTGTCATATTGAACCAAGATATGAAGTTTGATGATTGCAGGTAGTAGTGTTTTGATTTAATAGGCAAGGTTAAAGTTTGGTACAGGCAAACAAAGGGCCATAAATCTGCTAAAAAAGACTGAATCACAAAACCCTGACAGTATGTGCTGGTGAACTTGGTGCCGATAGTTCTATCAAAGTTTGGTAACAATCCCTTGAGAAATACAGAAGAAGTTGCAAACAAAAGAGTATTTCTCTATATATTACATGTGCACAAAATAAACAAAGGGCCATAATTCCGTCAAAATTTATCGATTCATAAAACCTTTACAACATGTATTGGGTACCTCGATAACAATAGTTCCCTGAAAGTTTTATCAAAATCTCTTGAGAAAACAAGGAAAGAGTATTTCGCTGTTACAATCACACAAAATAAACAAAGGGTCATAATTCTGTCAAAACTGATCGAATCACAAAACCAAAACTATATGTGTGGGGTTTTTTGGTAACAACAAGTCTGTGAAAGTTTCGTCAAAATCCCATGAAAAATGTAGGAGTAGTATCCTAAAAGAAATGTCAGATTTTTTTTAAAGACAATGACCCTGTGACCTTGACCTTTGACCTACTGACCTGAAAATGCACAGGTCCTGTACAGGTTGTCATGAGGAACCTACATAATGAAGTTTGATGAATGTAGGTGCAGGCGTTTTAATTTTATAGGTAAGGTTGAAGTTTGGTACAAAACAGACAAACAGAAAGACCAAAAACATTATGCCCCCGATCTATCGATGCAGGGGCATAAAAAGATTCTTGAACCTTGGGGTCTTCTTTGTTTAACTATGAAACATGCTATAAACATCCCATTTAACAGTGTTTCAGAGTGTAAAAATTTCTGGGTAGTTAAGGGTCGGTTGAGGGGTCTATCTCATATGCCTGTTGCCTGTGAATTGGATGGTGGTTACTTCCAATCCATTTATCTACCTCCTGGCAGTCACTTAAGCATGTATAAAACCACAGGTCTGGTGTCAAATGCCAGACCATTTCTAGAGAATTAAGATTCACAAATAGATAGGTTTGCACATATTTGATGACTTTGGTGGATCAGTGTCAGCCCTTTTGTGGGGTTTAGGGGAAGATGACGAGTCCTTTCAAGAGAGGAAATATGTCTGATTAGTGACAGGGAAAATAAATTTACCACTGATAGAAGTAGATTTTTTTATGTATTTTCCTGTATGAATCTATGAAGAAATGTGACCCCATATTGGCGGGGCCAATTATGACCCCAGGTACATTATTTTAGCAACTTTGTAAGAGGGTCTCTAGATGGTGCTCCATGCCAAATATGGAAGCTTTAGACCATGTGTTTAAGACAAGAAGATATTTCAAGTTTTTCCTTTTGGTTGCCATGGAAACCATAGTTCTGCATGGTTTTATCTGAATAACATTCTTTTAGCAACTTTTTGTAAAGGACCACCCAAAGATTATTCCAGTGGAGTTTTTAAAATTTGACACAGCCGTTTAAAGGGAAGCCGTTGGACAGATGACAGACAAAATAACATACTAATAAAAGCTCGCCCTGAGCCTTGCACAGGTCAGCTAAAATTACAATATTTGTACCAGTTAAGACACCAGTAAACCAGTCCTTCAGGAAGAGGCCTTAGGCTTTTATTTTAGGAAATTTAAACATAACAACCATGTCAGAAATGCATTTCATTTTTAGGATTTTCTTTCCACAAAATGGAAAAGAGCCTTTTTCTAAATTGGGAAGTCACTGAATTTCAGTCTCTTAATAATAGTGTTATTGAAGGAAAAAAGGCCCTGTAGATTTTGGCCAATTTGTTTACCTACCATACACAGTTGTTAAGTACCACTTTTTATTTTTATTTTAATCAGGGATGCTATATTACAGGGATGTGCAACCGCTTATCATCCACTGATCTAGTATAGATTATCAGTGCCTAGGCTAGTTAATGAAAGCAAAGGTATCAAAACTACCGAAATTACCATGAAAATGACACAAAGAATCGATAATTGACAAAAAGTAACATTAGTGGTCTATGATCGACTCAAGTTCCTCGTAGTTTTTATTTGTTTGTTATTAATTTTCACAACTTATTTTTCTAAATTAAATTTGAGAAAGAAATGCTTATATTATGCAAATTTTATAGGAAAGAAATGTTTACATTATGAAAGTTTTGTTCGATTTATGAGCTCAAGCAGTGATGCTACACATGGCTCAAGACAAAATTAATTTTCACTGCTATTTTTTATATAAATTGAATTTTTAAAAGAAACGACTATATCATGAAAATACGTATGAAAAATTGAAATACATGTAGTATATTACATTATGAAAGTTTTGTACAATTAAATTTTATATCGTGAAACTTGTTTTCGAATTATCAGCTGAAGGTGAAATTTTGGCGGAATAAACTTGTGAAAGAAAAGTTATATCATGACAACAAATGTACGATAGAATGCCAAAATTTGACTTTAAATTCGTGAAAGGAACTTTTATATTATGAAAAAATGTACGATCGAATGCTAAACATTTTAATTAAATTAAATTTGTATAACAAATATTTATATCATGAAAGTTTTGTTCGATTTATCAACTCAAGACCAAATTTAATTTTGTATCGTGGAACTTTTTTCAATTTATCAGCTGAAGAAGAAATGTTCATGGTTAAACTTTTATTTAAAGAAATGCAATATATCATGAATATTTTGTGCGAAAGAAATGTACGTATGCTATACATTTTACGGTGAAAGGTTTGTTATTTGTAATTTTGATTCGTATAACTTTATCTTGTTTTTCATAATGTATGTCTCTATTATAGCGTATCAATTTTATTAGCCAAAGACTTAATCTGTAACTTTTAATCTTCCGCCAAAATGGCGTAGGATATGCCCTCGTATAGTCATAATCATAATCTCGGTGACGATCTTTACTGATTACAAGGAAGCAATCAATAAATCCGGATGGAAAACAGTATGGGGTAGTCTATGTTTCATAAATCTACATTGTTTTCACAGCTGCGCATATGTCATTTGAATGCATTACGTCACGGTGTGTGACCATTAATTGGAAACAACAGGCTTCCACCAATAAAATTTAATGTCATAATTTAAACCAACATATTCACATCATATTGATCATGACAGTAATTAATCATTGTTGAAAAACTGATATTATTTTAGCAAATACAAAAACAAGTCAAGTACCTGAGATCACAGTGAAATATTCGTGGCGATTAGCATAAAATCATAATTTGGTCGACCTTACTAGTAACTAACCATCATTAAAGATGTACATTACCAGATAAATATTGAATAAGATTAAAGTAATGTTTCTTCATTGCTCTCTTCATTATAAACATATATAGAATAACTGCAAGGAATTCTGTTAGCATTATAATGTACGTAATATACCGTCATTATTTCAAGTCTTTGACTAAATGTAGTAGATATTTAAAGAATTGATCTGTATCTTATATTTCTGTATGGAAAGGCATGTATACACGTATTTTTTGTTTTCATATTAAGTATGTACATAATGTTCTACGAGTCATGAATAAACTGTTTGACTTTACTCAATCTGTAAAATTAAACTGTTGACACGCTTCGTGTATGAATTGATGTACATATTGTTTGTCACATGCCAGTTGATTCTCAATCAGCCATTGTTTTGAATTGACGATTTCGAATAATAGGTGTGAAAATATGTGCATACCAAATAATATATTCGGGTTACACCGTTTCTGGTTTGCGCTAAAATCTATGTAATTTAGTGCTTATATGATGCTTTTTCGTTTTGCTATGCACCGGTAAAAATGGATCATTATCGAGAGCGAAATAAGGTACTGCAGCAAAATAATTCTTGAAATTATTGTTATGCCGTCTATACAGACGTATGTCAGTCTCAAAATATGGAAGAAAATTTTCATGTTTAGTATACCTTCACATACAAATGGTGTTGCAAAAAGTGAAATATTTTCCTCGTCAGATCAGGCCGCCATTGAATTGAATCGTAAAAATGGGGTCATAATCAATCGCGAAATTGTGTTCTTTTACAAAAGTAAGCATGAAAATATTATCATGCCGCCAATATCGACGTGTATAAGTGTCAAACTATGGAAGAAAAAATTGATATAGAGTATATATTCACAAACAAATGATGTCGCAAAAAGTGCAATATTTTCCTCGTCAGATCAGGCCTCCATTTTGTAAATTGTAAAAACTGGGTCATAATCGATCACGAAATTATGTATTATAACAAAATAAAAAATGAAAATATAGTTATGCCGCCAATATAGAAGTATGTCACACTGCAACCACGGCAAAATATCGTGAAATTAAGAATATCCTCATGTACTAAAGCTGTCGTAAATAACTGACATTTTCTATTGTGCGACCATTTCGGTCAAATTATCACGTCAGTTTTATTTTCGAACGGTCACAAAAACTTGGAAATCTTTAGAACCACTAATATTTAGAAGCAAAATTACAACATCTGTAACATATTTAACACTTTAAGATCAATATATAAAAAACTCTATGCAAAAACAGTATTTATTTAAGCCGATTGAAGAGAATATTTGACCCATATTTTATCTGCTAGATACCGACATTAACGGTAAATGCGTGCGCATGCGCTCTCTCGCGAATATCCCTAGGCACTGTTTTTCAGCCAGTTTCCGTCCGTTGCGTATCCCTGTAATATAGCATCCCTGTTTTAATTTAATATTTTGACAGGGGAATTTGGGGTGAATTGGGGGCAATGCACACTGGGATTTTGTGCCAAAGCCCCCAAAACAGCATAAAAAGTCCTCAGTGCGGTTTTAAAATGTGGTCAGATAATACTAATATGCCATACATGCTCCTTTTCACTTTCACTGTTCATGAGCAATCATACTTACTTGATTATCCTAGATTGGACTTTTACAATTAATTTCTACCAAACCAATTAACAACCAACAAACTTCATACAACACCAGATCTACCTGGCACTCTGCTACCTGTACAACAAAGAAATACAAGTCAACTGAATATAATATACTCAGTTTATTCATCAACTTTCACAATTTTGATTATTAGAAACAATGCCTTACTGAATGATATGAAAACATAATTATAGCATACTTGGGTGTTGATATCTATTTCCTAGCAAGTCCTTGCAAAGATTCTGTATTAATTAAATATAAAATTTGCATAGTGGGTACCACTTGACTTCATACTGGGTACCACTTGACTTCATATTGGGTACCACTTTACCAAAAAATAGTGGGTACCACTTAACATTGGGTACCAGTTGACCAGCTCCCTTTGGTCCTGGCAGAGAATAAATAAATTCACCGAGTCTGACTATTTCCAAACTAACTTCAATTTTCCCAGATAAGTTTTATTATAGTGCTTTAAAAATTGATGTTCTAGCAAGTTTGATGAAAGTCCGAACATTCGCCTAAATAAAAAAATCGATAATTCTGGGAACGAAACTCGACAGCTCAAGTTTCACTTTACAAAAAAATGCTGTGTGTCTCTCAGTGAGTCTCTCCAACATGAATTGCAAACATCAAATACAAATCTAAGGAACACTTGCGGTAAACTTTTCTTTGAAATAAAGTACTAACCACAACGAACTCACTGTCATGTAGACTTTATCGCGCTGTCTTCTCCGTCATTCGCAAAATAAAACCCGTTCTCCCGGAAGCATGAAACTAAAAGACAACCGGTGTCGTGTTATTATATTCCGGCGTGAAAATCAACATCACACATATTTTATTTGTAACGATAAGTACAATTTTCAAATCCATACACCAAGACTTTATTTAAAGAAAACAATGAAAGTTGTTATATCTGTCCCGAACTTTCATCGTTGATATAAATCACGGTAAATATAAGCATGTAATTTTGAATTAAAAGCGGGCAAAACTTGAATGAGTCATCATGATCTGCAGACGCTCATCGTCTTAAAGAGGCTACTCCTTGAGGTAAGTATGATATATTTGTAATGGTAATGTCTGGCACAGATCTTTTGCTGGGGCAGTAATTCTTTAACCTAAAAAAAGAGATACCTGATTCCTAGTTTGCATGGAAATTTTATTAATTATATATTAAAATACAGCTATTTTAAGGTTTTAATGTTTAGTGCATGGTTTAATATAATGCACCTGTCAATATTTTACCCACAGGACTTTAGACAGAGGACCGAGGACCATTATCGACAGGTGGGAATACGATCAACTTAATGACTCCAGGTCCCGGGAAATAGACTTTGTCCGGGTTTTCCATAGATCTCTGTCGCATTTGATGCACCAAGTAGGCTCTAGGGTGGCGATTTAGACAAATATGTTTGTCTATAGGGTGGGGATTTAGACATCAAACTTTTTAAAATGTCAAATTCCCTTGTGTCCGCCTGCCACCCCCCTGGGCGGGCAAAATATTGACAGGTGCATAAGACAGTTTAAAAAATCTCCTAAAATTCATTTTTTTCCTGAAAATGATGCAAAATTCCCTATCTGAGGCCCCTTTCCCTAAAATGCAGCTAGGGCCCTGTCGGATCTGGTAAATGAACCCTTTCCAATAACATAAATTTAGGCTTCAATTTCCCAATTCTAAATGGAGAAATTCCCAGTGAACATTAGGTTAACAAAAGGAATTTCAAAACCGCACATAAAATGACTATAAGTTATAACCATTTTTTGACAGGAAGTAGAAATCTATTTAGATTACTGACCTGAAAAGAAAAATAAGTTTGAAGTGTTCAGACCCAGAATTTAAGCACTGGGTGGGTAGGTACAGGGCTTTTTTCTTTCTTTAGCAGGGGCCGTTAATAGGCGTCTTCCCCTCAGGAAAATTCTTAAAATTCATGCAGTTTTCCCCAAAAATTCAATTTACATCAAGTTTTTTCTTCCCCTTTTGCTAAAATTATGCGTTATTTTTCCCCAAATTTAAAGAAAAGGCCCCTTCCCCAACCTGTGAAAAAAAGCCTTGAGGTATATAGGTAGGGATTTTATTTTATTTATTTGCTAGGATTTTCGTGAGTAGGTGTAGGAGCACTCCAAACAAACTTATTTTATTTTCAGCCCTAATTAGTGCAAAGAATCAAGAAACCAGAGAACTTGATTTTTGGTGGCATTGTCTATTGATAAAAAGCTGTCACATTACTCCAAAATTCCTAATCCGACAGGACTTGTACCCATTCCAAAAGAGACTTAGAGATGAAAAAAAATCACTTCAATGCTAGCTGATATCAAAAAGTAATCATTTCCTGAAGATTACAGTTGCCTGGAAAAATTAGGGTGACACAAACAATTTTTACCATTGGTATCAGGTCTAAAATTGTTATCCTGGCTTAAGATTTATGTGTGAAACTACAATCACAGGTCTGTGCTGCAGGATTGATAAAAACGTCTAGTAGGGTGATCAAAGCTGCCTTATAATTACAGGTAAAAATGCATAAATTTACATTAGTCAAACATTTTAGGGGCCCTAAGAACCAGAGACATTGTTCAACTTTAAGCCCCATTATAATTTCAGCCTTATTGGTATACAAAGTTGCTATTATTTTCTTCCCCCACCTGTGTCAGCCAGAATCTGAAATTGGCAGTTCAATCCGAATCTTCTTCCTACGGGCCTGCTGTTTGTATAGTATGAAGGTTGATGACTCACTGTAATCAAAGCAACCTTGAACTTGAAGTGATCAATCACTCTACTTGTTACTTAAATTTTCATGCCCTGCTCAGTTCATATTATATAGCATTTATGCTTTTTTCAGTACAAACCATGAAAAGAGCTAAAATTGCAGTTGCTGTAGCTTTGATACGCATGAAACCATCAGGTGTTACAGGTGAGGACTATACCAGACAGCTGAGTGAAACTTTTCAAAACAAACAAGTAAACTGGAAGGAGCAGTATGAAAAAGCTGAGAATGAAATTCTACATTTGAAACAGAAATTGATCATGCAAACTACAAATCAAGAACAACACGACGGTCGAGGTAAATTAACATTTTATTGAACATGAATAAAGATCATTCAGTTCCTTATAATTTTTGTTTATTTGTGAATCCATCTTTAGTCGTTTTCGATGATATGTTTGTCAAATATGGTATACACATGTCCTCAATTAATAGAATTGAACTTTTCATTATTTTGGTTAAGTGGAGTCAGAAATAAAATGTACATATCAGTTCAATCAGTAGATTATTTCAATCTATCTGGAAATATTGTCATAAATATTGATAATCAAGACATCGCCCAAGTTACTGACCTGAATGAACGCTGCAACTTGTTTCATATTATTGCAACTTCTTTCCTCAGATACACTCACCTGATGTTTTTTTGTTGCACCAACAGAATCCAGCTTGAACAGCAGAAGACCCCAGGGCCATACCTGGATAGAACCATCACCCTCCCTGGGCTAGCTGCATAGATACCGTACAAGCAAATTGTGGATGTTATATTTTCAGAGATTTTGATACATGTACTTCCATTGTCTTGTTGTTTATTTAGAGATTATGGTTGACTGTGTTATCTTTAATTCATCTCTCTTTTCAGGTTGTTTTCAAACATTAAGAATGTACTGGACGTCTCTGTTTTATGAATGTGACCTTTTCTGCATGGCTTTTATTTATAATTTCAATACATTTACTGAAATAATATGTTTCTTTCAGACTTCTCAAATGAATGTAGTCAGAAAATATTTCCAACTCCACCAAACTCAGGAAGGCTGGTTAATTCACATAAAATAAAACATCTTGATGGGCAGTCTGCAATCTTAGAGAACACAGAATTTTTGCATCACATAATTAACATACAGACTGGTTCCAAATGTTTGTCATCAGGTTTTAAAGGAATTGTTAGGGAAAGTGTTTTACACAGTCTACAAATTCTTCAAAATCATGTTGGCAAAAATTCAGTATCCTGGACTATTCAGAAACAGTGTGTTCAATGTATTGTTGACCTCATGAATAGAACTGAATCGCATATACAGACAAGCTTACAGGACAGCATTTTGGATCTTTGCTACAGCGTGTCACAGACTCTGCTGTCTAAATATAGCACACTTGAGGTAAATATTATTTTACTGTTGGCATTAAAACCAAACTCTTCATCATTATAAAACATCTGGCTCTATCTTTTCAGAGCATACAATGTAAGGTAATAAAGTGTATATTTCATGAACTTTTTCAATTCAATTTTTCATAATTCTATCACTATTTTGTACTTTAAAACAGAACAAGTTTTGTCCAACTGTAATGTGGTCTGTAATGTAACTGGTCGGCATTGTTGGTACTGTTGGAATATATCTTGGATGTGTAGAGCAGAATTTACAACTTCTGAGATCAACAATTGACTCTTAATTTCAATGACTACAATCACTCAACAAATGAAGTCAATTGTGCAAAAAAATAGTTTTGAACTTGTCGAGATCAGATTTACTAGAATTAATTTTCGTGAGATGTGTTAAAAAGTAATTGAGTTTAATGAATTATGTTACAAAATTTACCCAGTAAACTGCATTGCAAATTTTCTTCTTGAGATTTCAGCAAAAGGTCATTCAATGTTATAAGACGTTTCATTGCTATACTATTATACATTTTCAGAACAAGGAGAACTGTGTCCACTTATTAACTATGTTTGGTGATTGTACTCCTATTCAAGGGACACTTGCTGATTTGTTGTGTGAAACTATCAAGGACTATTCAAAAGAGCTAAAACAATATGCACAAAAGAAAATACCTCTGGACACAGTCAAGTTTTCTAACAGTTACTATTTATTAAGAACCTGTGAGCTGATCTTAGCAAGTAATAATGGTAACCAATTAGAAGACTCAGTGAAAATTAGAGCCAAAGAAAAATTGGAAGAGAGTCTATTGTGTATAAGTGATGTATTTCCTCTATATGCTCACATGATTTGGCGGATATGTGCAAATCTAAATACTCATTAGGCTACAAAAATAGCCATGTTTATGTCTACAGTGTACTTCATAAAAATAAATAAGTGTAGGCAGGTCGTAAAACTTGAATTCTATTTTTATTTTCTTAACCTTTAGTAATTAGAAAGTGTGATTCTTTCTCGTGTACTTCTGCACTTAGAATTTTACTGTTAGATACTTAGGGGTTGGCATCCAAAAAGTAGTGTTGGCCGGAAACCAGATTTTTTTTCTGGCCTTAAATATGATGTATGGTGTTATTTTTTTGTTTTTGTTCAGCTCCATTCTGAAATTTAATGTAGTGTTGAAATATACATTTTGCATGTACAAATAAAGAATAAACAGAGTTTTAAATGCCACCATTTAATTCATAATTACATGAAAATACATGATCTAATGATTAATGAAATGTGAAAAATATATATTGCAGAGAAACATTGAAACACACAAGCAAGCAAGCAAGACACTTACGAATGCTACATACTAATAAATGTACTATTTCAATATTTTTTCAAACTGATCAAAATAAAGAAGAGCAAGTAAATCAAAGTTTGAATTGATCAACTGACAGAAAAATGTAAACATAATATGCAAAAAAATCATTGGAAAGTGTGATTTTAGAAAAAAAATGGTTATTAAGTGAGAGACAAATAAATACTACACCACGTCCAACTCATTTCTTTATAAAACAATCCTTAAAACAAACAATTTATCATTGACCCATAGTTGTTGTTGGCAGATCATGTAAGTGTTGTAGAACCTGGAGTTCTGATTTGTGTTTTTCTAACAACCTATACAAATAAATCAATTTTAATTTTTTCTTTAAAGAATAATAATTGAATGATACACAGTGTCATTTGGAATAATATTTGTCCCCAACTAGTAATGAAATAGAGTCAATTTTTACCTATGACTACATTGTGCAGTATCATGTAAGTTTAAGCATATGACCTATCAATAACTTGGCACTAACAAGAACTATAAATGACGCATGTTAGAAGAATGCAGATTTTTTCTTATTGATTATGTTCCTTGAAATGTCATAATGTCATCTCTACAGTAAGTCATTGTGGGGATAGATATTTACTTCATAGTCAAATGTTAACAATAGCACCATCTGAAAATAACTGAAAATAATCCATTGGTACATGTAAGTACCTTCATGGTATAAATGAAACAGTTTACTTGGTATGTCCTCATAAAGCATTTGATAAACTTCACCCTACAGTTTATGTCTGTTTAACATAAAACTACTCTAAATCAGAACTACAAATAAATGTAAATGACAGATTATTATACTAATAATGTAAAAATCGTGTCTTTGTTCTCAGATCTAGTTTTAAAGGTACAAGTCAATGAATGATGCATCATGGCAGAATGTGCAAGTTTACATATGATACAAATTCTAGCTAACATACACTGGAATTACTTGAAACAATAAAAATATACATATATAGAAAACAATTATAAAAAATGTTGTAATACAACATACAGATGCATTTACAATTAAAACTAATGAAAGTTTAACTAAATATAACGACAGATAAACATACATAACAAATCTGACATCTAAATAGAAGCTATTTAGTTGATTTAACAATTAGATAATAAATGATAAGATCGACTTAAAGCTTTCCTTCCAAGAATTCAATAAGCGGTACAAAATTAATTTCCAAATAAGAACTTAGTTTGAAGGTATGAATTCAATCATTCCAACATAAGCCTTTCGGATATATACAACAATTAAAGATATTAACAATAGCGATAAAAAATATGAATCTTATCTAAAAGGTTAGGTTTATATACTTTCACAAGTTACCCCCCGATCACTGGGTTATAGGTCATCCAATAACACTCGGCGCCGTAGGCAGCCACGGAACATTGACTTACTTCCCTCACAGGTACCCATTTAAACACCTGGGTGGAGAGGAACAAACGAGGGATAATTCTTTTGCTCAGAAAAATTCTGATGGTCCTGGTGGGATTTGAACTAGGGACCTTACAATCTCAAAGCAAGCATCCTACCACTAGACCAACGCTCCCACTAAAGTAAGGAGACATTGAAAACAATTCGACATCATGACCTTATAAATTGCTTTATCCTGACTGATCTACTTACGGTATGTATTGGAAACTAAAATCATTCTGTTTATCATTCAAACAAACAAAATTACAATGAGACAAACAGGGAGACAGATATGTACTATCATGTTGAACAGGAAATGAATTATCAAGTAAAGCTTCAGAAAGGCTACATAAAATATCCCCTACTGTTCAGTGGTCAAGAATTGGCGATTTCTTAAAAACCTGCCAAATTAAAATCATGCATTGTCCATCACCTGCTAAAATTAGATTGATGTAACCTAAACTTTAATTTGCTGTACATCTTATAAATGTTCTTAGTAACCATTTGCATATTTAACCACTGATGAATTATTTCTAGCTTAAGTCAAGTTATTTGTTTTGCTATTATTGGAGGTGTAATATATCTGCGCTGGGAATTATTGGCAGGGGTTCAAATTGGCTGAAATCTATCAACAGCCAAAATAGCAAAATTTAAACCACTGCCAAAATTTCAACGTATACAGTACATGACTTGAAATCACACATGGACTTCATATCCATATCAAGTGCTAGTATTATAAAATTCTCTGAAGTAATGCACTGTTTTTATGAATATTTATAAGTCAGTTTTTATGAATATTAAAAAGAATATCTGTCAATTATGCAAATGAACTGAACAGTTTTCATGAATATTTAAATGTATAACGGTTGAGTATGCAAATGCGCTTCCTGAATCTCTCTGACCAATCTTATTCTGTTTAACATCTCAGGGGTGTGACTGCTCCAAGAGCAAAAAGGCTGAAATACCCTAACCCCACCTCTTCATGCTTGCAAAAACATCATTTTTGAGTAGGTCAGACTGAATCTGGACCCTTTTGTTTCAAACATTTTAAGACAAAAAAGAGGAAATCAGCTGAAAGAAGGAAGAATCACACCCCTGCATCTTGGACATGTGATCAATGCCAAGTGTACCGGCTGAATACCACACAGGGCTATCAGGTACGCAGGACCATTCCGGCATCAGGTAAAATGTGTCATTACGGTTTTTAACGCTTTCCGGGCTGTAATAGACATCAAAAATCACATTATGAAAGCAAAATCACTGTATTGATTGTAATTTAAATGTCAACTTATCCAGAAATACATTTGCTAGGATTGCTGTAAGAATGCATGTTTTCAAATGTAAATTGGTTGGGTATGCAAGTGAGCCTCTTGAATTTCTCTAACCAGTCTAATTCGGTTTAACAGCTTGGCTAAACGGTCCCCGTCAACCGATATGTTTGAATACCAGACTGGACTGTCTGGTACACTTGATCTTTCAGCCTGTAGGTAGAATGTGTCGTTACGGCTCTTAATACTTTCGGGGCTGAAAAAACATCAAATTTTTAATACAGGCTAACGGTAGACAACATTTTCATATAAAATATACATAACAGGTAGATAGCAGTTCAGTCATTGGGATATATCATGCAAACAAATTAAGATATTGATGTTAATTTTTACATTGTCTTTTTCTCTGTATTTGGTTTGCAGTCTGACAATATTGAATAGTATTTCATTTATATATATAGTATTCTAATTAATACTTCTAACATCTATATTCATGTGGTGACCTATATGCATTTACTGCAAGCAAGCCTCTGACAACGATCAACGAAATGAGGAGATCATGATCAGAGAGATGTAAGATCTTAGAAAAGAAACATGTATCTGACCATAATTCTTAACTTGAGTATTTGATCAGCTGTTCTGCACCAAACTGGGTGATGTGTATTCATAGTGGGAGAGACGATCAAACATTTTTAATGAAGAGTTGGAATCAGCTACAGGCATTTAAAAGAATCACTTCAAGAATGTTTCATTTTTAATCAGAAACATGTCAATATTTTGGCAAAAGAAACACTTTGTTTTAAGCAGAAATTTGATTGTCTGGACATCTCGGTATGAGCACGGACATGATCTGAATAAAAAAAACAAGTCCAGATGTCCATAGTTAAATCAATGATTGGTAAACTGATATACAGACACTTAACAAGACATACGCAAAATAAGATCTTACCATTTTGAAAGATAGAACTCGTATAGTTTAACCGGACATCGGAGAGGATTTTCCAGATTCTCAGTTTGTTCAAACACAGGCATCTCCTCCTTTTTCTTTTTCTGGTTGTCAACTAAAAAATTACAAGATTGTAGCAGATAATGTAGACTAAGATCTAATGCATGCTATTTAATCATTAAAACCAGAACATTATCCTCACAGACATAGAATTAATGCTGACAAAAATTATGAGAATAATTATGATCACTATACTTTTGACATTAGTCACAAGAAATAAACTTGAGTCAGAACATGAATAAATAAAGTTTACTTCAATATAAAATACATGAATGTTTTACTTCTTTCACACAATGTAATTAACACTGATAATTTTAACAGACAAGCTACAGGAAGTGGAATCGATGTCTGTGAATTAAGTCCGTAAAATATGTCCTCAGAATATTATGCCCTTTGAAAAATATCTAAATACATAAATTAGAGTGTACTACCTTTCCCTTGTGGTGTAGGGCAGTAATATCTCAGGTACACACTACGACCAGCATTTGGGCCGGTTCCCGACCCTCGTCCAGAGGCAGTCTTCTTCCAATGTTTCATAATATGGGTAAAAGACAGCTTTAGATGATCATCAGAAGTTTTCAACATAAAGTACTTTGTATTAAAATATACAAGAGAATTCAGAAGGACGTGTGGAGAATGAGCTCCAAGCTGCTTTGATTCCCATAAATGCTCTTCTTCAATTCTACACACAAGCTGACCTGTTGATATAAAAACACCTATTGTTAAACATATAATCCTTATTCATACTGCAGTCTGCAGGGTAGGTGAAACTAGAGGATGTGCCAGTTACAGACCAACAAAAATAAGATTCTGAATATGTAAGACAGATTTTCCAGTCAGAATCGTAAAAGACAGAACGGTTTGCTGACTTCAGTTATCGGTTCCGTATTAATGCAATGGTTAACATTACAGGAGATATTATGTCATTTAGCTTTCAAACTTCGGAAAGTTCAAATAAAATGAAATTCAACTGAAGGGATTTTTTTGATAGATTTAGGAAATAAGACATTCATTTCATACAGGAAGCGAATTTCTGCCCAAAATCTGTCCTAAAACAGGAGTGCCGCAAGCAGTACCAATGCTCCTTAGTGAGATCTTTCCTCCATGAAGTTTCATGCTGCCATCTCTTATAGTTTCTATGTATGAACTACATTAAAATGTTTGCACAAAGCAGACGCATGATGCAGATGACTCAGTAATAACAATAGCTTGATTTTTTCTTCGAAAACAGGCAAGCTAAAAAAAACGATGTCTGATATGTCCCTGCAATGATGGTAGAAACAGTAACATAAAATAACATACCAGCATGGTTGAGTTTTGGTTCATATCTTGTGAGTATTTCATTAAGACCTTCAGTGAACCGTTCATAGTAAAAGTCTGTGAAGATGTTGTCGATACGCCCATTTTCAAATAAATATTGCTGAATTCCTGTAATAAAACATACAAATTAAAATTCAACTCTAAAGAAAGTCTTAATATCTTAACTAATCAACAATGATTCAGTTCAACACTATGAATAAAAATCCCATTCATTTTGTTGCCAACGAAAAAATTTGATAGCATCATAACAAAACACAAGTAAGATTTACATAATATAAGAGGGACAGACACTACTGTAATCACTTGTGAAAAGGTCACTGTATTGGTTTTAGGTTAACATTATGAAAGATTTATTTCCCTTAGTTGCCATATGCTTTGATCGTGTACAGTAAAGAAACGAATTCAGTTTTGGTCCATTTTAGCCACTAAAAATTTGGATTGAGTTTTACACCTATGTATTAGATGTACCCGATTTCGGATGTAAAAACATGGGTTTTATACACCGAGTGATTACTTTATTTCAATGTTAGGAAATTATACCTAGACATAAGTAGTAAATGCTATCCACAGCATATTCCTCTCCATTTGGTTTTCGAACTTCCTTCACAAATAAACATAAAGCATAGTTTAACTCATCAGCAGTGCTCTGTAGAATATCAGTTTTAAATGTTTTTACAGCTTTTCCTGGTCCAGGGCCAGAACTTTGTTCCATCTGTGAATTCTTCTGAATCACCCAATGTTTAAATGCATTCACACCATATGTATATTTCAGATGGAAGTTAGCATCTGGGGGTGGGACTGCAGGTGCCGGGGGTGACGGTGTTGGTTCTCTGTATACTTGTTGTATTTCCACTTTTTGTCGTTTAGGGTTACGTCTAGTGCTACTCCTAGCCTGACGTTTACTACCTCCTCGCGCTCTTCGAGCTCTCGTTGATGGAATGTTCTCATCTTCTTCTTCTGGTTCTGGGGGAATTTCTGGTTTTGGTTGTGGTGGGGGTTCTGTAAGTAACAATATATACATATACACATACGCTACATATACACATACGATACATATACACATACAATACATATACACATAAGATACATATCTCCCTTCTATTATTTAAATATTCATGTGATTACATCATACATCCAGTGGTCCTTGTATCAATCAATTAAATTATTCTAAATACATTACAAATACTCTACTAAGGAAGATATAAAAAAAATATTTTAACCTAATCAAACACAAAAATGAATATTAAGTCTCAAACTTTTTATTGAAATTGAACAACTTTCAATATCAATGAAATAAAACAATAAATTATGTATATGTGCAATATCCTCAATGACCTTACATTTCATTAGAGCAACCATTGAAACAATATCCATGTAATAGAAAACTATACATGGTGTAAACAACGGAGCTTACCAGTGTTTACTGCAACCGGTTCTAACGATGTCTCCAAATCCATAACAGGTTCATCGGACATTTCAGATGCCATTCTGAGAGCCATCTGTAACATATCTTCACCAAGTTCAGCCCCACTCGATGGAGCAGGAACAGGAGGGGCTTCCTTAACCACAGGTACTGTTAAAGTAACAGAAAAAACACATAATATTTCATTAAACCAAATATTGCATTACTAAATATTTGAAGTTACAAAACAGTAAAATGTAATTAACCAATTAACAGCCATTGGTGCAAGAGGGAAAAAAATAATCCAGTTAACAGAGAAATAACATAAAATTTAGAACATCCAAGAAGATCAACATCAAATCGAGTTGGATGATATGGCTGATTTAGGAATGGTCAAGGCAATAACTGTGTAAGTATCAAAGCAATAGTCGTAACAGTAAAATCAACTTGTGTATGGAAGGACGAAGAAGGCAGCCACTATTTATCTGCGCATCAAATATAAATCAAGTATAAATTGTCATTTAATATAATATATTATCCTTTAATAGTCACGAAATCACAAGACCATTTCAAACCAGCTTCCATTTGATGGTAATTAGTGAATGCATCATCATATATTATGAACATCAGGGTGGATATATTAGAGAGTAATTACTCCCAAAGGTAACCCTGTACTACCTACCTGGAGTTTCTTCCTCCTCACTACTACTACTAGAGTCTTCACCTTTACCAGCTACAGCTTCAGCCATCATCAATAACTCCGCTTCCAAAGGATCAGCTGGGATCTTTTCTCTAATCTCCTGTGTAGTGATTAAAATACTTTAATAAATTACGAAAGCATCAAATTGATATCACAAACCTTGCGTCAATGTAAAATTCCTTGAGAACCATTAATATGAGAAAGGTTTTTAAAGTTGTTAAAATCTATGTTCTCAAAGGGAGACTAATTCTGCCAATAATTGATATGATTTGAGTCATTCCAATACACAAGATACTAAAAGTAAAATATTTATTATGCATGCTGCAGACTTTAAACATTCAACACAATGCAAAAAGTTTGACTGTGCAGTTTATTAGTGAACAATTTACGAGTGTCTGACCTTATCATTAAATTCAACTGATATATAAAAGGATTCTAATGAAAATTACATATCAGAACATTTCATTCTTTAGTATCATACTTGCCAAGTCATAAAATCTAAAGACTGGTCCAAATGGAAGTTGCTAATGTAAGGATTCAATTTAATTCTAAAATGTTCATGATTTATCTTTACCTATTTAATATTCTGTTCTGATGTATTCATGATTTATTGTGCATATTTTATTAACCTGTCAAAGCTACATAATTTCATGGTCGATGCAAGCATTCATTTTTAGCTTCGATGTGATTCAATAACTTTCGTAAGTTAATCTTTGCTTTTTAAACTATTGACTGTGGTACGAAGCTAAAAATAAGTGCATTCAGCAACCGTAAAATTATTAAACTTTAGTTTAATTAAATTGTACTATACCTTTATCTGTTTAAGTATACTGCCAGCACTTTTCTTTGTTGTTGGTATAAATATTGGTACAGGAACCGGCACAGGAATTGCTACAAAGACTGGTGTTGGCACAGAATACATAGCAAGTGGTGTCGGACAATAAATCGGTACAGGAACCGGCACTGGTAGTTTATCTGGTTCAGGTTTGCCCTCTGAAATAAACAGACTAGAGAATTACTGCTACATTCTTGCATTTATAATTTATTGTTACACTTCACATTAAAATGTCAATTAGGCACCTATAATAAGAAATCCTTATACCTTTTCATCTAGGCTACTGTTAAATATCAAGATTACACACATTAATCCAAAATCATATCATTGTTACATAAACATTTTTTTCAAAAATTAAATTCATGAAATATATTTCTCTGAAATATTTATAAAGTTTCAACAAGCAACATAATATAGACAAACTAGAAAAGACTAAAAGTGTCCAGAGGACATGAATACCACTGCTGAGAGCTATATCAAAAAGAAGCCATAATTCCCGTGAAACTATTTGGATTTTAACGGAAATCAAACTTGACCTGTATTTCATTACTATACGCCTTCATGTACAATATGAAACCAATCCATACAATATCTCTTGAGTCATCGCTTGGAAACCAAAATTTGAACGGACAGACTAACAAGGGGTAATATTTCATACCCTTCAGTCACTTCAAATGACAGGGGCATTAAAAGTCCACAAAAAGGGGCCAGAAATATTATCTTTATGCACTATTCGTCTTCACTAAGAGTATAACTCACTTAAAATCATGTTGATAATGTATGCTTAAGATTGGTTGCTATCTACATGGAAGATTTTACACACAGGTGATAATTTTGGTTTGACTAAAAATAAGAAGTACCTGTCTGGACCTCCTTTGTTTGTGTATGTGGACGACATGATGTTGCTTTTGTTTGTGTTATGGGTTTACACAGCATGGATTTATTCTTCATCACTTTAGGTGGTGGTGGTTGAATGATAACCTTTTGTTGTACTGTCTGACTTCCTGAACTAGCAGATGCCTGCAATAATAAACACATGATGTACTTATCAGACACATCATTATGTAATTACAACAATTACATAGATATACCTAGTGAGAAATCTGGACTGGTTCAAAACTGAGAAAAAAATCACTGAAGCCAAGATGTCAGAGAGGAAGATGTATTGTTTAACTTAGAGGTGTGAATAACAGAGCAAATATTGACTGCAGAACATGATAAGGGTTCGAGTGTTTGAATTTATGTGGTTCTAAGCCAAAGGAATAAAACTATAAGAACATAAAACGAAAACATTTTTTGGGGGACCAGAAAATAAGTTTCTGGTTTTCCAGGGTTTTTGAATTTACTAGGTCCAGCCAATGACAGCAGGCTGTATTTGCATTAAATGTTGATATCATTTGCACATCATAACAATTAGACAGCTTACCTTAACATTCATCGGTTGCACAGGTTGGGTTGACTTGATATTATTTTGCTGCTGGGATCCTGAATTGTGAAAAAGTATGACATAGGAGACTTTGTCATATTATCATGTGGTTATATATTCAATTGACATGAGCTAACTGAGGAAAGTGAATGTATATAACCATACATCCCAATCACATAGCAACATACAACATAACTATCTGTCTTACACCAATCATTCTGTTAAAAACTTGTAATAAACTTGCAAATGCTTTAATAATGCTTTTTTCTAGCTTATAAAACCAACGTAAATGAAATCAAATACAATCCATATAAGGAACTCTTACCTTGAGGGGCTAACGACATAACGTTAGAAATAACAGGAAATGAGTTACTATCTTTTTTACCAGCTTTGGGCTGTTTTTGAGTTTCAAGGACAGAGGCAAGTTTATTCCCTGTAAAGACAAACAATAAAAGTATGAGTATACATATAGGGTACCATAATAATTCATATTGTTTTTTTAGTTATAAGATTAATAGAAAACTTTTAAAGTTATTAGATACAAATGTTTTGAGAACTTTAATTTCCTGATCAAAGTTGACCTTTAATTGAATGACCAAGGTGAGCTAATAAAATGAACTGATTTGGTTTTGTGAGACAATGTTTTTTTCAATGGGCTGTTAAAGCTGTTTTTTTTTAACAATGTTGTATTTATATATGGCTACTGGTTCACCTAGCTTGTTTCCTAGACTGTATTCTAACCAGTACTTAACGTAACCAACCACAAGGAGCCAAAGGGGTTTGTCACGAAAAAAAATCCTAAAAAAATGTTTCCATGTAACCCATATATACATAGAAGGGAAAGAACTTCAACAATTCGAATTTTCCAATGCATGTTATAAACTTCCATGTTATTGCAACGTAATACAAAATATTAACTCATATATAGTGCAATGTGTGGGCACTTAAATACGCTAACAGAAAATGCATACTTTAACTACCTTAAAAAGTATTTTAAACTTGCTATTTAAGATTTTTCACTCGAAAAATAGTCAAATTTTACAAAAAGACACACAGTCATAAACCGCTACGCGTAAAAGTCTGCGGCAAAACTGATAAATTACTTTTTAAGGTAGTAAAAGTATACATTTTCTGTTAGCGTGTTGAAGTGCAAGGAGCCATCAACTTCTCTATATAAGGAGGAAAACCTATAACTTTTGTCTTATTTTCACAGAAGGGTATGACCTGCAGTGACCGAGATTCTTACCCAGATCGATGGATTACAAATCCAGCTTACTAATCTATGGACCACTATAGTTACAACCCTATTTAGATAAGTAAATATTCTAAGAACAAAAATTCAAAATGTTTTACCTTTATTAGCAACTACACGACCTGACCTTGTGGTTGTAGTTAGTTGTTTTTGTAATGCCTGGGCAACCGTCTTTCCTGCAGTATTCTGATGAGGCTTATAGAAAAATAAAAAACATTTTTTTAGTCAAAAAATCTGATTTATAGGCAGAAAATTATCTACTAAAAGTATTTCAACAATTAGGAAGATTTCCATGTTTTCCAATCATTTAACAAATGTAATCATTTAATTTATAAGATAAAATATATATTTATGACAACAGAGCCAAATTTCTCATTACTTTAAAACAGTAACTTCATTAGCCATTTGATTTAACATATATCATTTACGTGGATACTGGTATGTATACCTGTTTAGCAGGCATTTGAAACTGCTGTTGAAATTGCATCACACAACCGTAGGAACAGAAGTTTCTAACAGAAGCATCACTCATTGTAAGATGATACTGGGCAGGAACAAATTTTCTACACTGATCACACACTACTGACTGAAATCACAGAGAGGTTTATACATGTATATCAAGATAAATGGAGGTAGTTAACTGCAGAATGGAACAATATCTGAAAGTCATACTTACACATACTGACAGATGTTAAAGGGAATTAACTCCAGATTCTCGTCACAAAAACATAATGATAAAAGCTTACCAAGTCATATCAGGGGTTCAGTGTAATTCATAAGTGTATGGTAACCATAAGTGGTTGATATTGAATTAATATAGAAATATAGTACAGCTTAATTCAAATTTATCAAATTGTTATATTTACCAAGACTAAAAACAAATAAATTATTTAAATTGACGATTATCTTATTGGCAATCATTTAACTTGTGAACATAAATAAATCACTTGATATGTAAGCCAGAAAGTCAGCAAGATTATTTGACCAGAAAATAAGGCTGAGAGGTAGCAATTTTTTTTTTAAATCTAACTTTTGTACTTTGAGGTGCGATTCATCCAAAAAAAATTGTACTTTTTACAGTAAGAAACTTTAGGGTTGTTGTAAAAAAATAGGGTTCATCAAGTACCTGGGAAAACAAATTTTACTGGCCTATACTTCAGCTTTGTTGTTATATATGTAATACAAACCTGATTGGAACTAGCTTGTAGATTGACTCTGTACAAAGACAAGCAGTTCAGAGAACAGAATAACTGGTATTTATTGTTAGCATCCACACGTTCAATCATGTCAAAGTTGCTTTTCTTGCTTCCACACCAAGCACATGGCACAGTCTTTTTGTTTGAACTCATGAATATATTTACGCACATAAAACTACAAAACCGTTTCTGTTGTCCCTCAAATTGCACATATTGCGGAGCCTGGTTCTCTGCGTTCAAGTTTGTACTACAGTTGTCACAAGCGTTCAATGTAAGTTTATTAGCGTATTGAAATGCAGAGAAACATGGATCACTACAAAGTCGGTTCATTTTGGAATCTAACTTAAACTCATGTTTAACTGGCCCAAATTTGCTACACACTGCGCATGTAAAATCACCTTTCGGAGCCTTAGAAGTTTTCTGCCCTGTTTGGACCCCCACAATCTCAAGGTCCTTATTATTCTTATCTTCAAACTTCTGTAAACAAGTCTGACTGCAGAAGTCTTTAAAGGTTCCCTGGTTACCGACAGGGGCCATGAAGGAATCCTTAATATGGGAGAGATCTTTGCTACAGTATGCACATAATTTCATTCTTTTCACAAAGTCATTGTTACAAACTGAGGAACAAAAATGCTTCACTTCGTTCCCGGCACGACAACAAAATTTAGCTTTATTGTTTGGAAAGATGGGACCAGAGCAATAACTGCAGTTACTGTCAAGCCCAAACTGAAATTTGCCCAAGCACTCTTCTCCACAGAAATCCAGGCCTTGCCAGTTCAAGAACGGCTTTGAAGTGCGGACGTTCATCAGCTGACATACCGTACATGTCTTGTAAACTTGAGACTGCGGAAAAAAAACGATACAGTGAATTAAGCCTATTTTATGTTTGACATCACAAGCATATCCTTCCATTATTATGAGTCAATCTCTCAACATATCAAAATAATAGATTTTAAAATGATCATACTTGAATGTTTAAGTATGCTTATTTATGATAATTAGAAAAAAAAAATTTCAACTAGAACTTTTTCAGGATAGAACATGAAATGAAAGATATTTGTGTACTATTAGTGTCATTAAAGTCTTGTCAAAAACATTTTCAAAGTAAACTTTGCACTCAGGTACAGTAAAACCTGTGCCACCTCCAAAAATTGTCACCCAGTGAATGAAGGCCATTCTTTCAAAAATCTTCAGTGCTTATTTGGAACAAAATTACCTATGAAAAAAGGTCACTTGTCAATAAAGGCCACATTATTTATTTCCCAAGGGTGGATCTTGTTCACAGGTTTGACTGTACATAAGTATTCTGTTTCAGAACAAAAACTCCAGCAACTAAATCCATAAAATCTAACTACGAAAATTACAACAACAACTAGAGCTTTGTCACAGAGGTGACTAATACCCCCGGCTGCCGCTTTGACACGTACACTATACGGCTAAGCTCAAGGACACGCAACTCTGTAATGAGTGAATCGCTAGGCATGAAAATTCATGGTGACAACATATTTCAAGTTTCATTGCAATGGCTTAAAGAATGTGGAAGTAGTTCCCTCCACAAACTTGTGATATTGTATGCGGATGGACCGACCTACTGACCGACAGAGTGACTCCAATATATCCCCGCTCAAACTTCGTTTGCGGGGTATAATAACAACATGATTGTTATAAAAACACAATGCCCCCTCCAAGTGATCTTGGACCAGAAAATGCACACAGGTCCAGTAGAGACTGTCATTCAGAACCAACATATGAAGTTTGATGATTGTAGGTGGAAGCCTTTTGAATTTATAGGCAAGTTTAAGTTTCGTCAAATTCCTATGTAGTAGGAGTATAATAGAAGAAATTTTGGACACAAAATAAACAAAGGGCCATAAATCTTCAAAAAATTATTGAATCATAAAACCTGCATACTATGTGCTGGGGAATTTGGTGAAAACAGTGCTATAAAAGTTTGGTCAAATCCCTTGAGGAATATAGAAGTTGCAAACAAAAGAGTATTTTCTCCCTATATTACAAATGCACAAAATAAACAAAGGGCCGCAATTCCATAGAAAATGATCGAGCTGTCACAGAGGTAACCAATACCCCTGCCGCCACTTTGACACTAAGAATGCAAAAGTACACTATATGGCTAAGTTCAAGGTGACATATTAACTCTTTTATTAACTAATTAATTTTTTTGTGGCGATTTTATAGCCGAAATTCGGTCATATTCCCAATGGAAAATAGTATCTTTTTTTCCCAATTCACAGACAAAAATTCCCAATCCCCCCAAAAAAAAAAAAAAAGATTTTTTTTTTTTAAATTTTGTAAGTTCATCAACATCACTATTGGTAGTAAATACCTTATTCTGCTACTGTTTTATGTGTAAATAAGTAGAATAAGTTGAACATTGCAAAAATTGTAGTTATGCATTTTTTCCCAATTTTGATTAAAACACCGCGAAAATTCCCAATCCCAAGGGTATGGGTCATATTCCCAAAATACCGAGAAAAAAACCTGCAATGAGTGGATCACTGGGCATGAAAATTGTGTCTTGCACATCTTCATTTCATATTGATAATATATTTCAAGTTTCAATTCAATCCCTAGAAAAATGTGGAAGAAGTTTGCTCCATAAACTAAGACTACCATTGTACACTACATGGCTCAGTTCAAGGGCAAATAACTCTGGAATGAGGGAATCGCTGGGAATGAAAATTGTGTCTTGCACATCTACACTTCACGGTGATAACATATTTCATTTAACATAAGTTTCATTGCAATTGGAAGAAGTTCGCTCGATATTTTATGCGGACCTACCAATATACCCCCTCTCAAACTTTGTTTGCGGGGGTACAACAAAGGGCCATAATTCCTTCAAAATCATTGAATCACAAAACCAAGAATACATATGCTCGGGTTATTGGTAATCACAAGTATGTGAAAGTTTAATCAAAATCCATGTGAAATGTAGGAGTATTACCCTAAGAGAAATTTAAGGATGTTTTGAAACACAATGACCCTGTGACCTTGACCTACTGATCTGAAAATGCACAGGTCCTGCAGATGTTGTCTTGAGAAACCTATATATGAAGTTTGGTGATTGTTTTGATTTTATAAGCAAGGTTAATGTTTGGTACACAAACAGACTGACAGACCAAAAACAATATGCCCCTGATCTATCGATATGGGGACAAAAAACACAAGCAGATAATAAATTTAAACATGATAACAATGAACTGTTGGTAACTATGAAAACCTTTTTCTTGCCATCATCATCAAATGTGACAGTAAATCTTCGAGTCTTAAATTGTTTCTTGCCTGCCTGAAATTTCTGGATGTTTCAGATCAGTTAACAGTTTTACTTCTGTATTTTATATCAAATTTTTAAATCACTATCATTTTTCTTCATCTATTACCTGATGTCATGAAATTATACAGGCATATCCACCTAATGTAAAGCTAGATACACTTTTTTTATTTACAATCAGAACTAATTTTAATTCTTCAGTTGATATATGTTATAGACTAGCATGTATATTTTTAGACAATGTTCAAACCAATTATTAGAGATTCATCTGAAAAACTAATTAAGTAAAGATCAGACCCCAGTTCACTAAAAAAAATAGTAGAAATTCAATAATGGACTCGAAGTGTTTTGTTCTGTCTAGAAATATTGTGTCTTTGACAAGGAATTTTACTATTTGTTTCCTTAATTACAGCATAAAATATTGTGGGTTTGGTGGAAACCCCATTTTTATTTGAGTCAAAATTCAAATTCTAATAAATTTTATTGAAATTTACCACGTCAAAGGATTATAGTAGGAGACTGTCATTGGACCATCTTTGTACCACATTTTGAATTGCATACAAAAAAACAGAGAAATGTATTATCTAATAAATAAGTTGAGCTTGAGCAACCCTTATGCTTTTTGGAAAATGGGGCCAATATTTCTCTGAATTTTGCATATGCATATATAGATATGTCCAAACAATAATAATTTACTTATTTGAAGCCGATTAGTTAATTCAAAATGAACTACAAGTAAATTATATGTTGCAAACGCAAAATTCAGAGAAAAACAGATCTTTATACAATACGTTTTTTATGAATTTCGAAGCTGTGGGCTTCAAATAGTTATAGTATTATTTGGACTGAGTCACAGAGCTCGGGACCTGAGCTAATACTTCGCAAACAAACTCAAAATGTACCAAGATTTACATCAACCGTAGTTTTACCTGTGCAACTGGAGTTGGCTGGTTGGAATCTGACTTCGATGAAGAAACAGGTGTTGCATTAGACCCAGGTGAAGCCGTTTCCTTAGGTTGAATTGCAGGGTATGTTTTGGACTTGTCATTTTTGGCTTCTGCTTGTTTAAGATATGTTGTCGGATTACTTCTGAATCTCTTAAAGCAATTATCATCACACAAATGCTTGACATCCCCATTCCGAACAATATTGTATTTGCATTTGACAACCTGTTAAGTAAATGATACCAATTAAAGTAATCTTAGGTAATATATTTCTCCAATACCATAAAATTCATTAACTAATGATGTGTATGTAGAATATAATCATAATTAATAATAACATTACTATGCAAACACATCAACACTCAACATACAATACATGATATAACACACAATACAGGATGTTACATACAATACAAGATGTTACATACAATACAAGATGTTACATACAATACAAGATGTTACATACAATAGAAGATATAACACACAATACATGATATAACACACAATACATGATATAACACACAATACAAGATGTTACATACAATACAAGATAACACACAATACATGATATAACACACAATACAAGATGTTACATACAATACAAGATGTTACATATAATACAAGATGTTACATACAATAGAAGATATAACACACAATACATGATATAACATATAATAGAAGATATAACACACAATACAAGATATAACACACAATACAAGATGTTACATACAATACAAGATGTTACATACAATACAAGATGGCACATACAATAGAAGATATAACACACAATACATGATATAACACACAAGATGTAACATGCAATACAAGATGTTACATACAATAGAAAAATGTAACATACAATACAAGATGTTACATACAATACAAGATATAACATACAATACAAGATATAACACACAAGATGTAACATACAATACAAGATGTTACATACGATACAAGATGTAGCATACAATACAAGATGTAACATACACTACAAGATGTAACACACAAAAGATGTAACATACACTACAAGATGTAACACACAATACAAGATGTAACACACAATACAAGAGATGTAACACACAATACAAGATGTTACATACACTACAAGATGTAACATACACTACAAGATGTAACATACACTACAAGATGTAACATACACTACAAGATGTAACATACAATACAAGATATGTAGCATACAATACAAGATGTAAGTTAATTGTTCTATAGCATAATACAGACATCAATCCTGTTTCTGTTTTATCAGATCTTTCACGAGTACACTATAATTATATGAACAATTTATACCTTCTTACAAACTATACAAGTCTGTATTTTTGACGACTTAGTCTTTGGTGTTGGTTTCTTTTCTTCTTTTACAGCTATCACATCATCATCTTCCCCTTCTGTTGATATACAATATATATAAATAATTGCTTTATTATAGTAGCAACATTCTAATAATTTTTGTACAAATTTATTGCATTTATTTATAAAGGATTTCATGAAACTTGAACGAAACTTAGAGCATACACTGTCAAACATGTGAACAAAAGCTACCTTTGGGAAACTTTCAAAGACAAAATGTGGCTTTTATTCTTACCATTCTTCTAAATGTTAGTAGATTAATACTTGGTTCTTATAATAAATTCTACTCCCTCCTGTGATTGAGGCTTTGCATTATAAACAATTTGACTTTTTTATAAATAATTACACTTCAAATATTCAGAGTAACACTAAAATGAACTTCAAATTTTGTTCGGAATGAATATCTACACAATATAAAGAAAAATCAAATTGTGTTAATTTTAAGTTAAGAACAAAATAACAATCAACATGTTATTTTGGATGCCCATTCTCACAGTGGAAAAAACGAGAACAAGAGCAGTTTGTATTAAGAATACTTAGACAAGTACTTTCGACAGAATTCATGTTGTCACAACCGGGGAATTTATCTAATTTAGCCTCAGACATATCTGAAGACAATTCTATCATTGAACTTGAACTCGCAGCTGGTTTGTCAATGTCATTAGATGCATACAAGTCTTCAAGCTCCTTTTCTGTTTTTTTATCTTCCACAGTAGTAACTTCATCAGATAGAACTTCAGTACTGTCAGGAGGATCTGAAGATCTACCAAAGACAATGTTGTTGCCAAGGTCAAAGTCCCCATCCATATGAGAAGTGAAACTTGTTGTACTTCTGTATACAGGACCAGACATGACAGCTCCATTAGGTGACCTTTGCCGATGTAGATCAGTAGAAGCTAATGTATGTATACAATTATTTGTATACCTTTGTGATAGGTCAGCTGCTTTAGACAATCTGGCCATAAAACTGTCAATTTTGTTAATTCCAAGGGACGAGTTTTCATACCAAACTTCTGACACTGGATCTGTGATTGCACACAGTGGTCGCTGAAATAGCCTGTCACAGTCGGGATGTAGTTTAGACATGTATTTCTCAAAGCTCCTCACTGGACAGAACTCATCCTTTGTCTCATACATCCTAGCCTCTTTGGATTTCTCACGACCATCAGTTCTATGTGTATCACTATCAGTCATTATTACATAATGTCTACCATCAATATCTTCCTTGATAGTTAATGAAGATTTTATTAAAGATTTCAATGTTTCTCTACAGAGTCTTCCAAAGTGTGCAATAATTTCATATATGACCTTATTTTGCAAAGTTTCTGGATCGTCTACAGAAAATACACCGCACCCATACAACATCATGTGATCTTCTTCTGTGATGAGTTCTTTGCTCTTCGTCACATCCTTTCCTTCCATTCTAAGGCCTTTTATGATTCCCCGCAGAACCTGATTGGACAGCATGAATTCACGATCTTTCATTAGGTTTAATAATCTCGAGTATGGAGGAGAAGTTAAGTATCGATTGATACCAGCTCTGATGGCAACTAAGGCTGATCTTGAATAGCTCACACTTTTCTTACTCTGAAGACTGGCATAGAATTTCTGCAGTAGAGTGTCCAGAGCTGATAAATCCAAGTTTTCAAAATCCTCATCTGGGTATTCATTCTCGGACATCCAGGCTGAAAAAATGAGAAGGAATGGATTTAGTTAAAGAAATGACTGTATTGTGCTTAGAAATTCAGTATGATACATATGTTTAATAAAAGTCAAATTCTGTAGTACAAGTAAATGGTAATTCATGTAACTGAAAGATTAACTTCTGAGATATTCGTACAAAATGAATGTACTTTCAATTCACTGCTTTTTTAATGTAACATTATTTTCTTACTCCAAACTTAAAGTTTGAGACAAACATACTGTTTAATACCGGAGTTCTAGCAAAAGAATTCTTTCATTATGTTTTTTTCATAAATTGAAATAAAATCTATTAGATCATTGCTTATTATGTACATCCATGCTAATATTTTTATTAATCATTTTTTTGGTGTTTTTTTGTAGAATATAGGAATATCAAAATCATTATTAATATTTACTTTGAGAAAGATTTCGCTATTATTTTATATAAGTGCCATGAACATTGTAAAACATTTCATATTTTATCTATACCATGAAGTATGATTAAATCTGTATGCATTAGTATTATCATATTAAAGAGAAAAAAACGAACCTTTTATTAAGCCAACGGCCCATTTTGTACTCCTATCTGTCGTAGACTCTGTAATCTGACATTTTAACTTGTTTATTTCTGACTCGGAAACTGTCTTGAATCGTTTTTTTGTTTGCTGTATATCGGGGTCTACAAGTGTTGATGCTTGACATGTCTGATTACTATCTGCTGATGAATGAATTAATTCCTCTTCTGTGATATCTACATCATCATCTAAAATGTCAAAATTCTCATCCTGACCAATCCCAGAGAATGTCCGAACAAATTCATTGACATCTTCAAATGTTAAAGCAAACACTCCTAAACCTGAACATGTCCTTAACTTCTCCAGAAGTTCTCAGTTGTAAGAAAACAACATTTCCATCGCTAGTCAGTCAAACCGAGTTCTTTGAATCAGCCAATCAACATGTGATCCCTAAAATGCTGCATTTGGTCGCATAACAATCTGATTGTTCGTAAACCCCTAGTAACCAATCAAAGAAGCAGTAGATAGAAAGGATTTCATTTGTGATTTCATTATACAGAACAGATTGAGATAGATTTGTCACAATAAGAAGATTATCCAAATCAAAATTGTTCTCGTGCATCCTATCTTATTTGACTGAACACCATCTTACACAAGTAATGAAGTATTCCTTAAATGACTAACTATAAAAAAATTGACTCAATCACAATCAAAGGGAGTAAAATAGAACAGCCACCCATATTTTATCAAAGAATACAGTATTGGTTATTTCTTTTGTTTTTGTTTTTTTACAGAGAATATTGTTAATAAAGCTAAAACAGCATCAATAACAATAAAATATGTTTTAGAATCACTCATATGTACCAGAGCTTGGCATGACCAGAATTTTAACTAATTCTACAACAATTCTAATTCTTCCATGTTGATTTCTACTTGTAATAATGTGCAGCGAACCAGTTCATCAAGCTCCGTGTAATTAATTACATTTGATATGAATTGAAAGTATTTATCAACACCTTTAATTCTTTATCTACATCAATACCTTTAGTATCAGGTTTATTTTCCTTTGCCTTCTTTTCAGCCTTTGCCTCACCAGTTGTTTCAGCTTCAGACTATAACATACAAGAAATAAATGCTACATAACATGCTAAATAGGTACTAGTATTATAATACTGTATTTTGTGATAGAAAACATGACAAGCTTAAGAAAAGAGAAAAGATTGAAATATAACAAGTTTCTTTAAGTATGACTCAAACCTACACTAAATGGAGTTTCAAACCTACTACCCCCAAACTACTAGAAATTCTCTAGTAACAAACTCAGACAATACCATCAACAAGCCCCTTAAATTATATTAAGTTCATTGTACAATTCTTATAAGAGGGCCATGATGGCACCTGAGCATTGTAACACTATGGGAAATTTAAATCAAGGAAAGTTATTTGACATGGTAAAGAATTATCTACCCCGACTGTTCAGTAGTTGTTGAAATCAACTGAGCCCCAGGACTGGGCCAATATTGACCATGGGGCCATGATTTTAACAAACTTGGTAGAAATCCACAAGAAAATGCAACACCCAAAATATCTAAACCCAAGGCCTAATGGTTTTGGATAAGAAGATTTTTTTTATTTTCCTATATAAGTCTATATAAATCAAGTGACCCCCAGGGCGGTGCCAATTTTGACCCTTGGGCCACAATTTGAACAAACTTCATCGAGGTTAACTAGACAATGCCACATACAAACTATTTAAGCTCTAGGCCTTGTAATTATGAACAAGATCAATTTTCCTATACAAGACTATATAGATCAAGTGACCCCCGGGGCAGGGCCAATTTTGTCCCTATGGCAATAATTTGAACAAACTTGGTCGAGGTCCACCAGGCAATGACACACACCAAATAAAGCTCTAGGTCCTCTGGTCTTTGAGAAGATTTTTAAAGATTTTCAAAAAAATCCTTCTGGTTGCGAGTTCTGCATGGAATGGAATTCTTTGAACAACTTTGGTAGAGCTTCATACAAGGAACACACCTGTGAAGTTTTGTTAGGTACACAAAAGGGCCCATTATTTCCCTATAATGAATTACCTTCACTTTGTTATCTTCAACATCAACACCAACATCTGACGCCACACCAACATCTGACGTCACACCAACAGCTGATGTCACATTAACTATCTTCAGATTACTGGAGTTACTGCTCTCTGTCTCACCAACTTTTTCTGAAGGAATGCCAAATCAAAATAGCTTTTGTCATTGATTTAGCAAATACTAATTTTCTCACAACTTATTTCCGATAGCAATATAATATTAAAAGAAAACATGTTTATGTTTAAATAATAGAATAAAGCAACAAAATATGTTGAAACTAATACTTGTATTTATCTGTTGTATAAGGACCCCTTGAACAGCTATGGTCATTTAAGGGATGCCCCAGAGGGGAGATAAGATACAACATACAGGAGAATCTGGCATTTATATCCCTGCTTTTTTTTTAGTATTTTTTCCGGTTCTTTATTTTGTCTTTTGTAAAGCACTGATATCATGCCAAACCCCATTCCTGTGATTTTCTAGACACAATGCTTGGCTACATTATCATAGTTAAGACGGAGACACTGAAATGAACTAAATACCATGTTGGTATGTTTTGCTATTGTGTTGTTGGGTAAGCAAGGAGACAAATCTAACTGCACTGAATAATAGCAGAAGCACTTCATCTAGAATGTTCTACTGCACAGTATCATTATTAGAACAACTCTACAATCTTCCATCTTAAGTTTAGCTTACCTTCATCCACACTACTGGTTCTTTCTTGTTTAATTTCAACACCAGCCATATCATCAGACGGTGACTGACTATTCCTATCCTCAGAATCTTCAGACTGGTCTTTAGGTTTTTCTTTAGATTGGTTTGGATAATTTTCTAAATCTGTTGTTTCCATAGCAACCTCTGTATTACTATCTTCAACAACTGCTGCACCACTTTTGAGATCATCAGAAACACCTGGAGCTTCAGATTTAACCACCTGAGAAACACTCACGTCATCGGTTTCCTGTTAACACAATACACCAAGTTTTAAAAAAATTGGGGTTTAACCTCATTTTTCAACAATTTTTCAGTTATATATGGCAGCCGATTCAACAAGTTTTCCTGGATGGTATCAAACCAGAACTCATTTACCCTTCCACAAGAAACCGGTAACTTTCCACATGTGGAGGAAAATTGACCTTGTTCATACAAGGGTATTAACCTGCCGCACCCAGATCACCAAGTTACAAATCCAGTGCACTAACCACTAGACCTCTGCAGCAGTCACAATACACTTAAATGTTGACAAAATCATAATTACAAAATGAAGTAAATATAGCAACAGTGATCAAAACTGCTATTTATTAACATCCCTAATTTCTTCATTTTTTTCGAAACTGAAAGTAATTTGAGAATCAATTTGTGATGCTCATGTAAGAAAACGCGTGTTGTCGAAATAAGTAGAATTGCTCTAGCAGTAAATGTATCAGCATATAACCTAGCTAGATTTTAGTAGTTTTGGAAAAATCAGGTTTCAACCATAATATCTTATGCTTTTTTAACCAATATTCATCCAACATCAATGTATCATCAGTGTTGCAGTTTTACAACAACTAAGCTTAGTAAATACAGACTGGTAGTTATCTTTTAGTTAACATACTGCATTACAATCAATCTTGAAAATACTTGTCATGTTACTAGGCCACTTCAAATCAAAGACTATATGCATTAATTTTCTACAAAGAGAAGACAAATAAAATACCATTTCATTAGAATCAGTTTCTTGATAAATAGATGCTTTCTTGCCTTCATCACTTTTGTCGACTGATTCAGTTTTACCAGATCCATTTGATTCTTCATCATTTTGTTCCAATGGCTTGTCAGACACAGTATTTTCTTCCACTGTGCTATCAATCACATCAGTTTCATCAGCATCTTGTTTTACCTCCTGAGCAATTTTGACAACTTCATCTCCTTCATTATTTTCATCCGACTCAATATTTTCTGTAATATTCATATCTGAATCATCTATATGTTCAGCCTTATTTTTAGACAATTCTACTTTATCATCAGACAATTCCACTTTATCATCAATTAATTCCACTTTATCATCAGATAACTCCACTTTATCATCAGATAATTCCACTTTCCCTTCAGATAGTTCCACTTTTTCATCAGACAATTCCACTTTATCATCAATTAATTCCACTTTATCATCTGGTAATTCCACATTTTCATCAGATAATTCCACTTTATCATCTGATAATTCCACTTTCCCTTCAGATAATTCAACTTTACTGTTAGCTAATTCCACACAGCCTTCATCACCAATTACTATGTCCTCACACTCTTCCCTTTGGTTTTCCTCTGAGTCAGTCTTATGAACACTTGTATCATTATCAATAACTTTGTCACTATCCACATGTTTATCACAAGAATCTTCTTCCAACTCCTGTTTGTCTTCAAGTAGAATTTCATCAGAAACCTAAAATTCAGTTTCATTTAATAGTATAATTGACCAAATTATTCATTGATGAGACTTGTAACAACATTTTAATCAACCACATGAAGATGTTGGTATCATGCAATGGAGCTATATACATAAAGCATTCATTTGGTGAAATAAAGAGTGTAAAGCAAGTCTGTTCGCCTTTTTTATGCTATATGATATCATGCAGTGTCGCATCTAGGCCACGCGATTGCGTGATTCACGAATATTTTTGGCAGATTGCGCATTTTCATTGAGGCAATGCGTGCCAGGTCGCGCATCTGACTGCAGATTCTGCTGGCAATCATAGTAAACGTGTCCGCCATGTTTGTTTTTGTCTAATATCGGAATCGGACCGTACAGCGGGCGTTTATTCATGACTATGTTAATTAGTTTTATTCGGCAATGTTTCAAATTAATCCTCACACATTGATAAGTAAAGTGAAAATCAACTGTGTACCATAAACGAGCCCTGTAATTGTGAAAATTAAGGTTAAGACTGTACAATCTATGCCTCGGTACGAAGTCTGTTGTTAATTTGTGTGCTTTTTTGTTTTAGAGCAAATTACACTTTTAAGTGATTGTATTGTTTAGTAACTCCAAGTCCCCCACATTTTTTTCAAATCCCCCACATTTTTCAGGTGAGTGGGGGAAAATCGCCCATGATTTTGGAATCCTAGATGCTGATTATGACTCTGGAACATACTATGATTTCAATGAAATTTTATAAGCATAATACCACATCAATCAAATGTCGTTTTACCATAGTATCATGACATTCTTTTCACATGGGCACTGTTACCTAGGAAACAGTGTATTCAAAATCTGTTCAAGAAAATTAACTGTCTCTAGAACAAGTACTGTCACCTGAATTAGAAGATTGATGTTGTGTGAGGCTCTCAAGAAAGTCAGGTGCCCAACGTCATGTGTGCTAAGAAGAGCGCGAAAGTCATGGTGTGGGACGCAATGGGTGCGTTTGGGCTCTCTCGTTTACATATTGTGCCAACAGGAAAAACTGCTGATGGAGAGTATTACAGAACACAAGTACTAAAAAGAGCTAAAACCAGCACTGTTACACACTATTTGTACTGGCAGGACTGATCAAGGAAGCTAGTGCCTGATTCAAGACATGTTGTTTTTCAACAAGTTGGAGTAACACCACACAATGGTGCTTAAAACCCTGGAATGGTGTGCTGAAAATTTAAACAGCTTTTTTTCCAAAAGTCGAAATCATGAATGGCCTGGCAATTCACCAGATTTGAATGTAATTGAAAATCTTTTGAGTATTCTGGATAATGAGGCATACAGGGATCCCACCCCTATGACAATGACGCAAGCTATGATGTCGTCTATGTCTAGCCTGGAGTAAGATCTCCCCAACTCACCTTCAGAATTTAATACATTTGATCCCCAATCGTCTTAAAAACGTAATTACCATTAACGGTGGTGCTTCTGGGTATTGTTTTAGTATTAATTGGAAATTTCAGGAATTTGTGTTGTGTTCTTCTATATTTCATAGCCTGTTCAAAAGTGGAACAGACTTTCTTTACACCCCCTTTAGTTAATTAAAATATTGTATAAATACATGCAGCTATGATTAACATGCTACATATTTAAGGTGAAACTTCAAAATTTATTGCCTGCCCAAATCTTATGTAACTTGATGCAGTTGTAAGGAAAGATGCTTAAATCCCAAATAGAAAACATACCTCCATAGCATCTGATGTACTTGTATCCTCATTTGACAAAACATTTACTGAATTCTCAGTATCAACTTGTTGCTCTTTTTCTATAAAATATTAAATGTATGAAGAAGCAAAATCTCCTTTTTCTATACAACATTATTGGTTATATTTCTAAATAATTTAGATGACACATGAATGTCACATAAATTTAGAGGTATGACTTTTCAACACAAGCAATAATACATACTAGAGGCATGATTTTTCAATAATTTTAAGTAAGAATTCTGGAATCTTTATAGTTTTATAAGAAAGATACTATAGAATTTTTAAATCAATAATAAAAAAGCACAAGAAAAAAGGACTACACAGTGTCCAACTCCAAGCATTAAAATATCAACCCCCTTTTCTCAATTCTCTTGAACACAATTTTCACATTTTTTGAACACCATAATGATTTTGATAAATACATATTTTGTTCAATACAAAAATTACGACAACTTACCTGATTCTGTTGTTTCAGTATCCTGAAAAAATGACTGTTGTTTAATTCCATCATCTTCAGAATTAATACCAACACTATCATCATCCAATATATCCACATTAGGCTTTAACACCTGTTCTTTATTTGCTTCACACTTTTCCTCATCATCAGTAGCACCATCAGCATCTGTTTCTGTCATGTTGACAGCATCTATAGGACTAGCAGTTTTTTTATTTATATCAGGTTCATTTGTTTGATCATTTACTTGATTCATACTAACAGGGTCATCAGTTTCTTCTATATCCTCAATACCTAGATTTTCTTTACTATTGTTATCAACTTGAGGTTCATCTCCTACACTTTCATCATCGTTATGTTCAGTCACTCTATCATTTGTATCTTGACCTTCAGCTTCAGAAATCACTTTCTCATTTGAATCCACAGATCCTTCATTCACTAGGTCGAGAATGCACGGCTGTTCTAATTCTTGTTCTTCATCACCAGTTTTTCCTAAATTATCTATAATGCAAGTTTCACTATTTTCCTCTGGATTGGTTTCTTCAGGTTTAACAATATCAGAACTCACATCCTTAACCGCTTCATCTTCATTCAATTCTTTAGCACCATTTTTCTCATCCTCATAATTTTCAGCGTCTTCATTAACATTTTCTGCATCCTTTTCTATATCCATTTGGTTTTCATTTTCAGAATCATTTGATGCAGGTACATCATTCATAAGTTGTGAAGCGTTGCCATCAGTTGTATTATTATCTTCATTTACTACCATGTCAGGACAAGCTTCAAGAATAGATTTAAGATTGGCAATCATTAATTAAGCAATTAATTATTAATATCCTATACACAGAAACATGTTTCGTGTATTCAAGAAATGTGTTTCTTTTATTCCTAAAACATTAAAAGATAGCTTGGCAAGAAAGATTTATTTAAATGAAACTCATTTGTGATTGAAATGTTGCATAATATGGTACCCCTAATTTATGATGATGAATTGGTCTGTGCCCATGAAAAACTGTTAAAGAGAACAATAATTCAGTGCATTAGACAGAAGAATAAATTCTGTACTACATTTTAACAAGAGGGCCCAGATGGTCCTACATTGCTCACCTGAGAACAAAGACACTATAATTAATAACCAGGTAATATAGTTTTCATCTTGTATAACCCCATTTCTACATAGATTATTATCAAAACGTACTCTAATTTTCACGAATACTGGATGCAGGTAAATGTACATTCTGTGTAAATATGATTGGGATTGGTGAAGAAATGAAGGCGCTAGAGTGTAAACAAGCTAAAATATAGCAAATTTTCTAAGTCAAGGGCCAATAACTCTTTAAGTCCTAGTCAGATTTCGCCCATAATCGAACTTGTCCAAGGTCTTAAGGTCATACACGTTTACTAAGAATATTATTAGGATTGGTGAAGAAATAAAGGCGCTGAGGATGCTAAAGTGTAAACAAACTAATTATAGACGGACGCTGGACATACATCGATCCTAAAAGCTCACACGATCAATCAGGTGAGCTAAAAACTTTAAAAATGATGCGCGTACAGTTCAACCAGATTTTAGTTCTTTAAACCATTTTCCATTTATTTGACGAGTTGTTCTTGATAAAATCTGTTCTAGATTGTTGAATGATTCAAATTGTAAATACTTTTATTCTAAAATTTCGTTTACCTACCACTTTTAGGCTTCAGAAGTTGGCATGTGAGTAGGTACAAACAACTTCATGACATCATAACTCAAAGTAAATAAGGCAGTGTTCCACTTACAGAAAAATGACAATTAAAGGCAGACTTGAATGCTCTGCTGATAAGTTAAGATTCAAAGAGCACAAAATGACGTAAAAGCTGTATGCTAAAATAAATAACAGATTTCTGAGAGGGTGTCAGTTAAAATCGCCAGCCCTCAAAAGTAATTATTTTTCTCGCACAGACAATTTTTAATAATGCCCTCTCAGAAATGTGTTATTTATATATAGTTGAATCACGATAGTCCAAAATGTGATAGTTTGAAAAATGCTATAGTTCGAAATCGTCAGTCAGTCCCGGCGAATTTCCTTCTATTTTCAATATAGATTTGATGCGATAGTACGAAATGCAATAGTACGAAAAATGCGAAAGTTCGAAATGAAATTAAAATACGATTTTACACTACAATAAGATGCGAAAGTTTGAAGTGACTGTACGCTGTTTTTCACACCTATTCAATTTATTCGATAGTTAGAAATAATTGATTTCATTTGTCTACCACTTTGACACGTGTCATTGTTAAAAAGAAATCATTTGGCCATAAAACTGTGAAAATCTTAATTATAATTAGCGTATAAACTAATAAGCATTTAAAAGTTTGACTACAAAAGTTACAAGACTTAGTGTGTATTTAGACATTGTTTACTGTACCATAATCATTCGTGTAAAGGTCACACGTGCGTATCACACGCAGGTCAAATATTTTCATGTATAAGACACATAAACATTTTTAGCAAAGGTATATTACCAAAGAAATGACGTTAAAATGAAAAATATCTGCGCCATTTTGTTTGTTTTGTGCTAAGCAATCTGGAAAAGTACCGAACCGTATTGTTTTTAGATAAACTTTACAAAAGATTTATTTCCCTTGTCTATTTAGCTATCATTTGCAAAGCTTGTCTCCGGTAAACAATTAAATTCAGCTTCTTCCGATTTTCACAGTTTTCAGCCGCGAAAAATGTGGTTCAAACAGATACATAATGAAAACGTGAAGAAATCACGCTTTGATCAACGGGCGGGTCATCTCAATATTCCGGACTTTTCTCATAAACAAAAAGATGTGATAGTTCGAAAAGTGTGATAGTTTGAATTTTTTCGGACGTTCCCGTGGCACTTCGAACTATCGCGATTCAACTGTATTATCTAAGGAATGGATATTGATCATAATTAAAACACTTACCAGATACTTGCTCATCTATCTCCATACCCTCAGCACTATCTTCGACCTCATCAGTACCTTCAGTGAGATTACTTTCCTCTGATTTGTTTCTAGCACAATCATCAGTAAGGCCAATGTCTGAGGAGGCTTCCTTACCAACAGTGGTAGTATCAACTATATCTTCAGACTTATCATCTAACTGCTGGATGGGAAGATTATCATCTGCTTCCATCTGCTCAACATCTTGATCCATCTGAATATACAGTTGAATCTCGATATATGTCAAACTTGCTTATTAGTTATATCAAAATTTCAATTATATCAAACTGTTTCTTTGGGTCCCAATTTTTTTGCTCTTTTTCTATATGAAATTAATCAGCTTACCTCAATTCACTTATCTCTGAATTTCATTTATGTAAAACTAAATTTTTGTCCCCATGACTCTAAATAGTATGTATTTTGAATTGTTTATCTCAATGTTGGAGCTGATCAGCGAACAATGGACGCTTTCACATCTGTCATGACATTTTGCTAATTGAGCAATTTAAAGGCTCCGAGACATTTATAATTGTGTGACAAACAGAAAGCACACGTGAAGTCTAGCATGATAATCATACATGGTATTTCACTTAATTAAAATTATGGTAGGTAAGGTAAACAAATATGCATCAAGTACATAAATTGTTGATATTTATTATTATGAATAGATACATAATTATTTTGTTTCTTCTTCGTATGAACATGTTTTATTCAAGCGAAACGTAAGCATACATGCATTGTAATATTTAAATAAAGGCCATACAAACAAATACTTTAAAACATTTATAATTATACAATATTTGTTTATATCTCAAATAACCAGATTCAACTAGAGTAATGATTATAAAGTATAGATATGCTTTAGTGGACAAACAAATCATAAACGAATCACAATCAGACCTGTGATCCTGTTCCTAATAATCAATGAAGGTTTTTAAAAGAATTGCCTTTATTCATAGGGTCGCCTTTACATGGAGGAAGCTACTTACACAGGTCTGTCTGGCTGTACAGGTAGATAAAATAATTCATGAAAAGTAAGGCTGAGGCACCTATTTAAGATAAATGGCATTTCTTTGGACATAATCAAATGAAAACATGTCATATTTATACAATTAAGACAAATTAATGACAAAATTAAGTAATGAATTAAACAGGACTGGTGTCAAATCCAATAGTATACATATAGGATCGCTAACCTGCTGCATCATCGAATGCTTCCAATTGGGCCATTTTCCCTGTGCATCAAAAGTAAAACTTTGTGTTTTAATTATTGGAAATCATTGAAGTAGAAAAATATGATGTAGGGCATCAAAAATTGGCTATTGCACTTGACATAATTTTAAACTTTTTTCATAGTTATAGTCTGGTTTATCGTGAAAAACATAGATACCAATGTTCGATCATGTCCAAGATATCATTGAGATGAACATTCTGAACAAGTTTGATAAAGATCCAATCAAAACTGTGACCCCTAGAGTGTTAACAACTCCCAATTGTTGACGCCGGACAACGGCCGCCGGACACTGATTGATATTAACAGCTCTCGGAGCACTACATGCTTGAGCTAAAGAAATAGTTAAACAATGCTTTACATTTATAATAGTAATTTAATTTATACTATTTGAGTACTCCCAGTGAAATCATGTAAAAGCAAAAAAATTATACTGTTTTCAGGCTTAAAACCAAAGATTCTAACTACAAACTTTCATTGCTGCAATTGGTCGCAGACAAACACATTACCTGCAATGCAGAACATATTCATATTCTTACGAATACATAATTATTCAATTTCTTTGTGACTGAGTTTGTCATTCGTTTTTGCTGTAAAATATTACATAATATGTTTATGGCAGCCAATCCTTGGTGCACTACATCATTTTATGCTACTTAATTTATTTCATACAGAAATAAGATAATTAAACTCTAATTAAATTTAGGAGAATCCGAGATTGTTTACAAACAAGAGGGCCATGATAGCTCTATATCTCTCACCTGAGCATTGTAATACTAAGGGATGATTAAATCAAGTATGGTAAAGAGTTATCTACCCTGACTGTTCAGTAGTTGTTGAAATAAACTGACCTCCAGGACCTGGCCAATATTGACCATGGGGCCATGGTTTGAACAAACTTGGTAGAGGTCCACTAGACAATGCCACATACAAAATATCAAAGCTCTAGGCCTAGTGGTTGGGACAAGAAGATTTTTTTTAATTTTCCTATATAAGCCTAAATAAATCAAGTGACCCCAGAGCAGGGCCAATTTTGACCCTAGAGCAATAATTTGAACAAACTTGGTAGAGGTCCACTATGCTATGATACACACCAAATACCAAAACTCTAGGTCCTCTGGTTTTTGAGAAGATTTTTTCAATTTTCCTATATATATATCAATATATAGTGTCCAGTGAGGGACGGGGAGGTTCGGGTCAACATTCTTGAAGTTTTTTGGGTTTCAGATCATATAATATTGTATGACAAACAAGTAACAACCAAATGAGTTTATAAAATAAGAATATGAATTTGCTTTCAATTATTTTTCGATTATGAATCGAAACACCCTTTGCGATTCAATAATCGATTCTCTTTTGAGTCTGACTTTCCAACACTAATCTACACAGTACACAGTGAATTGTGTCTGCATCTTTTGGTGGAAATGTGCATCAGAGATGCAGAGCGCAGGTCAAAATGAATCACTGTCAGATTTGCTTGAATGAAAAAAAGTTTCGAAGAACAAACAAACTTATATAATGCACTAAAAGGCGAGAATACTGTATCTATAGTTTAATCAGCGATACAGAAATGTTGTCATTCCCCCATTTAAACAACCAAAAAAGGTTATAATTTATTAAATTCATTGCAACATTAGTTGCATTCCCAATTTGGGTCAAATAGACTCAGTCACTCAAAACACCACAAAAGTCTCCCAATTTGTCTGGTACCATTACTTTTCCCAATCAGCCAAAAAAATGTTGTCTCTCAAATCGTTTGAGTTATATCTAACAGTTGCAAGTCCATGTGTGTATTACTGTATATATTATACCTTATTATAATGTAAATCCTTGACTTCCAGGAATCATTTTACCTGAGCGCACAGGGTCCCTGAAAAAGTTTCCTTAATTTCTACTGCTTTTAATAATACACATCCATACAGACGCAAATATTTTGATAAGCACCCAGACACCAAGTAATAAAACAAACAATCTGCACACTGCCTGAAATTGGCTTTTTGATTATAGGCTTTTGTCTCAAGATCAATTAAAGGAATTAAAGCAAAAACAAGCAAACAATGGGTGACAATCATATTTCATCACATGACTTCATACAAACAACAATTGTAGAGCACTATTAGAAATATGGATACCGCCCCGTAAAGTTAAACATGTTACACAATCCGAAACCGTAACTTATAGATTAACTTAGATTGAATCTTTAATGACGAAAGGCAGACAAGAAGAGGTAGACAGTGAAACGTTAGACTGTATAGGCTGTAAAGGGGTTAGGGGTTGGTTACTCTTCTGCCGAATTTGTATCATTCGTTCTGCCAATAGCGCTAACCATCCGAAACAAAACAAAGCCGTCAAAGGGATTAACCATAAGAGGTGATTACAACAAAGACACCGTTTTACAAATCCAGTAATATCTAATTAATTTCGCGCCTTGTGAGGATATAAAATCAATCAACACATAGCTGTCAAACGCACACAAGAGCAAACACGTTAAGAAACAATAATAACAGCATAAAAGATAAAACAACATCTATCAAACGGCGTATTTACCTTTAACGCGTCGTCCCCGCGTGTAGTTCAAACAACAATCTACTTTCGCTTTGTCAATGAATTAACCGAATTGCTGTGGTCATTTATCAGTTTACACGCGAGGTATTAATGACTGTCAACTAACCTTTCATATGCAAACGATTAGAAACCCTAATTTTCGATTGGAAATGCCCGATTTGTGAGTTGACCCACTAACTCGAGTTTTTCCGTCCAGCCTCGCTTTCAATTTGGCCTACATGAAAGTAAACTCCCTTTAGCAAATAGTACCGCAATATTTACCTCCCTTGCTGATAAAATTTGTCAAAATTTCGCTTTAAATAGTTAATTTTGAGGTTTTACTCCGACAAAATTCTCCTGTATTTATCTTCTGGACACAAATAATTATATGTGATGAGATTTCAAAGATTTGGGCGGAAAGACTATCGAGTGATGTATTAAGTTACCCCATCTCGGCTACGCCCTAGCATTAATTAGGAAAAGACCGCGACCAGTGATCTGACGGTCTTTCTGGTATCCTGGTGGACTGAAGAGTCAATGCAAAATTGTAACACTTCTCAAATATTCATGCACAAATAATAAGATGTCTGAGCTATATATAAGTATATAATATATATGCATGATCAGAGATATGTATTGCTCTGATATGATGGTCGAGATCTATATCATTGTCACATTGATTCACATAAGTACAATTAAGTACTAATAAAATACGCATAAAAGTCCCTAACAACGCTGTATACAATAGGGGCCTATATTACCTGATCACGGTTATGAATTAGGTCTACAATTTTAATTCATGAATAACTTCAATTATTTGATTAAAAAACCAGACAGGCGGTATAAAAAGTCGATCAGATCTTGGTCCGCCTAACCATGGTACGGAAGTAATTTTTGTTAATTCCGTGGCTTAAACTAAAGCTACCCAAAGAATTTAAATAAATTGTGATGACTTCATTTACTGCATAACATTCCACATCGAACAGTACGGACAAAGGAACCAACAAGTATAGTACAAGTGTATGCCCGGGATGGGCTACGCAACTGACCATATCTTCATAGACAAGCCTCTCCCTACCAACACTTGAGAAAAATGTGATTGATAAGACAAGCAGCTCCCATCGTAAGATATACCAGAAAATTTCTTCTTACAACGAAGATTCTGGTAGATGATTTCATATGTGACTTTAATTGGGTTTTGAGCATTGATCATTCAATGGAAGTTTTAGACCGACCCATGTACGTTAGCGTACAAAAAAGATGACGTGTACACTTCCTAACGGCAAATTTGGACCCTCAGTTCAAAATGCGACGGGTAATTTAGCGTGTCAGTATACATACATGTAACAAGAACAAACATAGTTCAATTAATAATTTATAAAAAATAAATGGATATACTAATTTAAAAAGAAAGTGCCACTGACTGAGTTCGAACCACACACATCTGCTTCATTTTGTAAAACTGTTATGTATGTACAATGTACATGCCACCTTATCCAATACACCATGACTCTGGTTCAAGTGAATGGCACTTTACTACGGATTCAAAATTATTTGGGCAATCAATTTACAGTGATTACCTTTACAATGGTATCGTCCAATATTCGACCTTGACTACAAGAAAATTGAACTATAGTACTTTCACATTGTAAATTATTATCCATGTTTGTTTAGGCTACTGTATACATGTAGTACCAAATGTAAACACACATGTATGGAGGAACTTTTTATGACTGTGCTCAAAATTGAAAATAAATATTTTATGATACATGGTTATTATAGCTGCTTCTGTGTCATTATATGTTGCTCGCCTGCCGAAAAAATAAAGTATGAAAAGCTTGAACGACATATTGAAGTGCATGATTGTTGGACATAGTAGTTTAAATAAATTTTGATATTATAATACATTATTCAGACGAATGAAATTAACGTAAGTTCGGGTGAGAAATAAAGATAATTGTGAACCATTAAATATTATTTTACTGATTCAGAAATGTACATTAATATTTTGATCAGAAGCTATATTGATAAAAACTCATTTCAGTTACGTACTTTCAGTAATTATTGAACAATGCCATTTTTAGGGATGCATAGAAAAAGTGTCAGGCGGCCATTTTGTCACAAACTTGTGCTCAGATAATTCACATTAAGCCAAATAACTGTGTCATAATAATTCTGACTATTTTTAACGGAAGTTTAATGTTCTGTGAAAAATATCACAATACCACCATTACATTGTCGTGTTTTCGACTAAAGGCTATAATCAAGAACTTATTTGATGAAAATATATTAATTGTAATACATTTTTTTAGAAAATCAACATACTTTATAGTAATTCAATTCCATATTCGCTATATATTTCATTCATCAGAGCAAAAACTGTTTACTTGCACGTGTACACCAACAGGTGTTTCACAGGTACACATGTTATATACCAACAAGTCAAAATTAGTAAATCACAACAGACACAAATATTCTAGTTTGTTTTGTACATGGCGATTTTTTTTTCAAAAAAGTCGTCATACAGACGTTGACAGGCCGTTCGATAGGACATGTACCACATAATCCCGGTTATTTGATAACATCTTACCCAAAAATTTCATGGTGTAATCCGAAATGAACTTTCAGCACATGTACAATAATTCAAACTAACATCCATTATCAGAATTGTTTTATTCGAGTACTATATGACTTATTCGAGGTGATGAACAGATTCCTAAATCATTCAAACTCGTAATTACACATGTACACCTATAATCCGAAATCGACACTTAGATCAACATAAGTTGCCTATTGAAGGTAATCTTTGTGTCAAAAGGTGCGAATTAAATTTAAGTTCGGTTTGATCGATGAATTGCGCGCATTATTAATGATATCATTATTTGACTTTTATGCGCAATCAACATTAAAAGTGTTCACATTAGTTCTCCGAGTTTGAAACCAAATGTCACGAAAATTATCCAAACATCCGAAAACACAAAACCGATTATCGTTATCACACCATAACGGAAAACTATGGAAAGCCGTAGCTGCCTGAACATAAGCAGTACCTTTCTTGTGCTGTGCATATATCATACATTGGCGTGCAGTTTTTCATTTCCTTTCATTGTTCATTATACCATGACTGTAATGGTATTATACGCTATGAATATGTCATTAAATGATGCCATCAATTTACTCTATGATGTACCACTACTTGTTGATTATATTAAGTTGCTATATGTCGGTCGATCGGTCCGTAACATAAACTTGTACGGACAATAACTAGAGAACTATTTGCTACTGTGTCATTATACAATTTATGCTGTTTGTCTGTCAATATATCGTATATATGTTGGTTATTTATCTATCGAGTCATCTTTTTGATGTGCAAATTTTGATACACGATATAATTGCCTAAATCGATTTAGACTGTTTTTATTTACTGAACACGTGTACTATGTGTAGACTACATTATATTAGGTGTGTATCTAATTCAAATTGAACAAGCCTCCGCTTATTTCTTTCAGTAATGACTTATAAATGATTTATTTAGGCACAGTAAAAAAAGAAATCGAGACAGCGTTATTGGGCTTACCTTTTCTTGTCACTATTGTTGATGAAAAAAAGCAAAAGTAATAATAGAACATCCCGATTTTCATAATAGACTCGCAAAGGAAAAGTGGTAGCTGTTCAATGGTAGCTTGAATGAGTTGAGTTTGTTTACCCTCGCCACCGGGAACTCCAATCAGGGTAGCTTGACAATGAGGCCGCTATTATAGAACGATAGCTGTTAACCAATCACTAGACTCTATTGCGTTCGATCTGAAGTTGGTTTCATAGCTTCTCCTGTCTCTAAATCTTCTGACATTGGCCGAACGTAGCAAGTTTTAGTTGGCCCAACGTTATGCCGATGATAAAAAAGAATGTAGCTGGGCCAACGTTGGCAGTACTTTTTGGCCCAACGTTAAAAAATGCGTTGGGCCAACGTAGGTCCATACTATCTCTGCTATCTAGCTCCATATGTGCTGAAGAAAAAAATGACTTAAAGAATTCTGCCTGCTTTGTGTTGACATTGAACGATCTAGACCAGATAGTATCATTACAAAAAAATAGGAATTTATAAGTGCTTGTGTGCAATTGACTATTCTTGTGCATCTGCATTAATGATGATTATTATTATGAGGTTGATATAGCAGGAGACAGAAGTATCTGTGCTACTGTTCCTGTTCAGGGCATAATTAAAGAAAATGTTTCAGTTATCTTTGCACACACGGAGGCTCTTTTATAAGTACCATGAATTAAGGCTTTTAAGTTTCTCAGGGATCTGGGATACCCTAGCACGAGGGTATACTTGCCTGTGTTGCAGTTGATGAGGCACACGTGGTTTTGGAATGGTTATAGTACTTATTTCCCAGATTCTGAAGATACTATTTCAGTTACCTTAATATAACGAATAACAGCATACATGCCTTTGTGCTTTGTAGCCTTATTTTCCATTGGACAATGCATGATCTCACATCTCTACTAAACTGCGTGTTACTCGGACAGTTCACCTCATTTGTATCAATATTTCACAAAATACCACATCTGGTTTTGTTAATGATTGAAAACAACTACTGTGTAAGTTTACATTTTACAGAGACATATATTATAAGACTGCTGTGGCGAGTATCCGAGTACTCGGGTATTCACGAATCAAATTGAACAAGAGTGCAAAATTTCACAAAATACGCCTGTCTAAAGGTTTGAGATACCATGAGTGGCAAATTATATATCTTTTTTAAAATAAGCAACATTTTATAAATATGACATGCAGCACCATTCACATTTTTCATCGAAATCACGACAGCCTTGTGATCTGAGAAATATAAACACTTCCAGCACACTTCATTTTTCGTCAATTTTCAATGTATCAAGAGGCATAACTGACAAGAGCCTGGGGCAATTATGTTGGCTATCAAACTTGACCAATATCTTGTGCCCAGAAATATATTTACACAGTTTCGTGAAGATCGATTGGTAATCTGTCAACTTAGAGAGCAGACACTGTATCAAGGGACATAACTCACCAAGATCTTATGCCAATAAACATTTTCAATAAGTTTGATGAAGATTGATTGATAATTGGTTTTTGGTCAATTTTCAATGTATCAAAGGGCATATAATTCAGAAAAGCCAGGGACGATCGGGCTGGTTATCAAATTTGAATTCATGAGATTTCATGCCCATAAACATTTCAATCAAGTTTGGTGAGGATCCGAATAAAACTGTATTAATTAGTTCTAACTGTTAACAAGTTTTGTGAAGATCGGATGAAATACTATTTGAATTAGAGTCCAGACATTATGCTGAATGTTTAAAACGCACTTAGTGACCCTGTGACCCAGTTTTTACCCTAAATAATCCATATTGGAAACTGACCTAGATATCATGTAGATGCAACTTCTGACCATGTTTGGTGAAGATCCGCGGACACTATTTGAATAAGAGTCAGTATATCGTGTTGAATGTTGAGAATACACTAAGTGACCATATGACCTAGTTTTTGACCCGACATAACCCATATTCGAACATGACCTAAATATCAACTAGATGCAAGTTCTAACCAAGTTTGGTGAAGATCTGATGTACACTATTTGAATTAGAGTCTGAACAATGTGCTGGACGCCGCCGCCGCCCGCCATGGGATTTCACATAATACATCCCGTTTTTGACTGGCGTATAAAAACCGAGTCTGAATAATCGTCATCACTAAGATTCGTGGTCCGCGATCTTGTTCTTTAACAAATTAAAAGTGATTTTTTTCTTAAAAATCCCTTTTCTCTGAATAAATATTGTTTCATCATGGACTACTTTGTTTGCCCAGATGTCCAATCGGTTCTTTAAATAATGATGCTGGTAAATCAATTAACTGGAAGGGGTATAAACATAAGCCATAGAACAATTTATATTGATTAACTTATTATTCCTTTATTTTTTTAGCTGTCTTCGAGACTGCAATTTTGAAGTTTGAATGAGTTACTTTTTAACAAAAAATTTGTGATTAGATTTGTGGATCATAAGTGTTAAATCGTGGATTGGATCAGATCGCCCTACTATTTATTACAATATACATATCATTTTCGTCAATTTTTTATTTGAACATACTATAACAATCAAATATAATTCATATGATTATAGTACATAAACAAGATGTGTTTATGAAACACAATGCCCCTGTTCAATGATACATCTGAACACTAAATATATCATTAAGACAAACATTCTGACAAGGTTTGGTGAAAACACAATCAAAATTTGACATTTACAGTATTAATAAGGTTTTCCTAAGATTTGACCTGGTGACCTAGTTTTTAATCCTAGATGACCCATATTTGAATGTATCCTTAATATCATTGAGACGAACAATCAGACAAGGTTTGGCCAAGATACAATTAAAATCATGCAATTTAGAGCTTTAACAGGATTTTTACCTAAGATTTGACCTGGTGACCCAGTTTTTGACCCCGGCTGACCCATATTCAACATTGACCCACATATCATTGAGGTTAACATTTTGACAAGGTGTGGTGAAGATCGAATGAAAACTGTGACATCTACAGTGTTAACAAAGTTTTCCTAATATTTGACCAGGTGACCTAGTTATTGACCCCAGATGACCCATATTTGTACCTGACGATTATATTACTAAAACAAACATTTTGACAAAGTTTGGTGAAGATCCATTTATAACTGTGAAATCTACAGTGTTAACAAGGTTTTCCTAAAATTTGACCTCGGGACTTAGTTTTTAACCCTAGATGAGCCATATTTGAACTTATCCTTAATATTATTGAGACAACAAACAGACAAAGTTTGGCCAAGATCCAATTAAAACCATGCAATTTAGAGCTTTTACATGATTTTTACCTAAGATTTGACCTGGTGGCCCAGTTTTTGACCCCAGCTGACCCATATTCATCCTTGGCCCACAAATCATTGAGGCAAACTTTTGACAAAGTTTGGTGAAGATCCAATTATAACTGTTAAATCTACAGTGTTAACATGGTTTTTCATAAGATTTGACCTAGCGACCTAGTTTTTGACCCAAGATGACCCATGTTTGAACTCGTCCAAGATATTATAAAGACAAACATTCTGACAAGGTTTCATGATCATCCAATCAAAACAGTAACTTCTAGAGTGTGCACAAGGTTTTCCAGCAATTTGCCTTAGTGAACTAGTTTTTGACCAGAAATGACCCATGATCAAACTTGACCTACATATTATTAAAATAAACATTCTGACAAAGTTTCATGAAGATCCAATCAAAACAGTGATTTCTAAAGTGTTCACAAGGTTTTCCCTTATTTGGCCCTGGTTACCTAGTTTTTTACCCAAAATGGCCCAATATCGAACTCGTCCGAGATGTTGTCGATATTAACGTTCTGACTCAGTTTTACTAAAATTGAGCTAAAAATGTGGCCCCTAGTGTGGTCACAACATAAAGTTTGATGACGCACGACGCACACCGCACGACGCCGGACGGAGAGTGATCCTAATAGCTCACTTTGTCACTTTGTGACATGTGAGCTAACAAAGAGTTTTTCGCTGATACCATCGCACAAAATAAACAAAGGGCCATTATTCCATAAAAAATGATCAAATCACAAAACCCGGAATATATTTGCGGGGATTCTTGGCAACAACAAGTCTGTGAAAGTTTCGTCAAAATCCCATGAAAAATGTGGTAGTACAATGTAGTATCCTAAAAGAAATGAAAGAATTTTTTAAAACACAATGACACCGTGACCTTTGACCTGAAAATGCACAGGTCCTGTAGAAGTTGTCATGAGGAACCTACATATGAAGTTTGATGAATGTAGGTGCGTTTTGATTTTATAGGCAAGGTTAAAGTTTGGTACAAACAGACAGAGAGACCAAAAACAATGTGCTCCTGATCTATCGATACAGGGGCATAAAAAATATAACTGAAAGTCAGTTGCACAGCTATTACACATTACATAAGGTAAGAAATCATCAGATACAGACATTTACCACAGATGTATACCAGCTTTGTACAGAATCGAAGAGAGTAACACATTTTTTAATGATTGTATTTGGAATTCTGTTAAAACAGCTAGAGCTATATGCATAGTAATCACATAAACAATTTTTAATGCATATTGACACATTCAAACAGCATTGAATAGTATCACATATAATCAGCTGTTATTATCATTAAATATAAATCAATCATAGCTTTGAATAGTATCACAATAAGGTATAAATCTTTAACTTTTAAAAAGTCATAGGCACATGACCATATTCAAATAATAACTTGTTACATGTACCGGTATGTCTTTTTATCACGTATTTCAAAGCATCAGTACAGGATGAAAAATTTATTTATACCAGTAGTTGGTTTACATAGTAACAGTTAACACTATTTTTACATAAATATCTATATATCAGACACTGGCTATTTTCATCCACCATAAAACTGGGCTTGGTCACCACTTGATGTTGGGAAATCTATTCATTATCTCCTTACCAAGGTCTTGTCCCATCTCTTCCAACATGGACTGCTTACTTTTCATAGGAATGCAAATTCCTAATTTGTGTAAGAGTCCAAGAAGCTGAAACAGGTAACAAAGTATGTACAAAATTTTTAATGAACAGTATTTTATTCAAGTATAAATCTTAACTAGTAGAAACTGTAAACAAGTAAATCTGCATTAAATGAATACAGTAATACTTAGTGAGTACCTATAAATTTCAGTGTACTGATAAATATACAAACACAGTGGTGTAGGGGTAGAGCGTTGGACTCCTAACTCGGAGGTTGTGGGTTCGAATCCCGTCTCTGGCGGAATTTGACCGGAACCTTAATAATCCCTTCTTTCGGCGCGAGTACTGGTCAGAATACAGGAAGCAGTCATCGAGAGTAGTTAATATAAGTTGTAAGAACTTGCTCTACAAACGCTCTAAAACAAAAAAATATGTTTAAATTAAATTAAATATACAAACCCCATTTCCAGAGTTGTATCTGACACAAGCTGCACCAATAACTTTCTGAAAAGCCCCCAGATGATTATTTCTATTGTACATTGCCATAGAATACATGGCTGGTATGCTGTAACAGTCCTGGGGCATACTTAAATGAACAGGACAACACATTATAAGGAGGAAGTCAAGGGTTCTAGGACATCTGCTGTGTAATTCCTGTGTAATACTTTTGAAAAATTTGTCAGGTTCGAGGTCAGTTACCTTTGACCTTAGTTTGCTTGGTACTTTTGTACTGCTGACATGATCCAATTCTTGTGAAATCTCACTTAAAATCAACTGCCATATCCTGTCCTTAGCTGCTGGTATTTTAAACAGTTCAGTAATCATGCCCTTTAAATTGCAATTCTCAAGATGACTTTTGATTATTTTCAGTTTGTCTAGCGCTGGTGATATTTCACATGTACTATATATTTTCAGCTGATGTTGCCTGTAAATGTCTCCCACAGGTAAGTCACAGTATGAGTGGTCAACAGGTAACAATACAGATTGATTTAACTTTGTCTCATTTACTTCTACTGCATGTCCAAAAAGTTGTTTCTTACTATTTCTTGATCTAGGTTGTATTAATTTTTCATCTGTAACATCTTTATGTTTTTTCGAAACAGGTGTCTCACTTACTTCTACCTCATCTCCTAAAGATTGTTTTTCACTATTACTTGATCTAGGTTGTATTAATTTTTCATCTGTAACATCTTTATGTTTTTTCGAAACAGGTGTCTCACTTACTTCTACCTCATCTCCTAAAGACTGTTTTTCACTATTACTTGATCTAGGTTGTATATATTTTTCATCTGTAACATCTTTACGTTTTTTAGAAACAAGTGTCTCATTTACTTCTACAGCATTTCTTATATATTGTTTTTCACAGTATGAGTGGTCAACAGGTAACAATACAGATTGCTTTAACTTTGTCTCACTTACGTCAACGGCATTTCCAAAAGGTTGTTTCTCACAATTTCTTGATCTAGGTTGTATTAATTTTTCATCTGTAACATCTTTACGGTTTTTGGAAACAGGTGAACATGAAAGTATCATTGCCCGTTTCATGCGTTCTTTTTCTTCAATGTTAGTTTTTAGTGTTTCTCTCATACTTAGAATTTTTTGCGTATTGTGTATACATCGATCACATATATATAATTTCTCATGTACAATCATAGATAATTCCACTTCAAAATTCAAAGTATCACAAATGGAGGGATATTGTACTGAAATATTTCTAAATTTCCTTAAATGGCCACTTGGACTGGCATTACAAGTCAAGCAACATCTGATAATTTTCATTGGTATTTTCTCAGTTTCAGTTTCCATAATTCCAGTAACTCAACTGAAAAGACAAGTGTAATAAACAATATACATTATACAATAAGAAAAGCATGGCTCTATATTGCTCACCTGAGACCAACTGCACTAAATTACACCTGATCTTTTTTTTTTCTCATGTGACCCATTTGGACATAGATTTTGATAAAAAAAACTTGCTGACAAATTTCCTGTGTAATAAACAAGCTCACAAAGTTTTTCCAAAACTTTGACATGATGACCTATTTATACGCCCATGTGACCAAGCATCAAATATGACCTAAATCTCATAAAAACACAATCTGATCAATTATTAAGATATTAAGATAATCTGATGTGAAATATAGCACCTACTGCAAACAAAAGGCTTTTATAAGTTTCAATCTGGTGACCTAGTTTTCTACCCCAAATAACACATATAACACCAACCAGATCACACTAGTTCAATTTGAGCACTTCATGCTCAGGTGAGCTAAAAATACAGCCTCTATCCAATACACTAGTTTTTTGTAAGATTTGATGTGCTGACCTAGTTTTTGACCTTAAATAACCCATCTAGACATCAATAAGACAAACATTCTGAGCAAATATCATGAAATGAAATCACTGGCATGCTTAAAATGTTTATCTGAAATTAAGACAGATGACCTAGTTTTTATCCTAGTTGACTAAATTTTAAATATGACCCAATTTGACCTATATTTTTATTAAGGACTACACTGTGACCAAGTTTCATCAAGACTGAACTAAAAAAAGTGGTCTATTGAGTGCTCACAAAATTGTGGACTGATGGACGGACATTGGACAAATGTTAATCACAGAAATAAAGACATTTATAAAGGAGTGCACATGTACAGTGTACACTAAAAGTTTGCTTTGGTTTTTAGCTTGTAAATAATTTTCCAGCACAATCACAGAAATTGCTGACACGCATACAAACTACTGAGCTGAGAGTATCAAGCCTGTTGCTAGGTGTTGATACAGACAAACTTTATGCCAAACATAAAACCTGTGGCCCCAATCACGTATTTAGTTAGGATGCATGCACAAAACCATTATGGTTTAAAAGTTATACTTGTAAGGTATCATGTAGTGCTTGGTCTAGGAAAGGTCCTGACTAATAGTAATACCCAGGTACTTTGCATGTGAAGTATTGAGTTCTGTGCCATGGAGTTTGTATGGGAATTTTACAGGTTGTCTCTTTCGACTGATCCTAAGGACTTCACATTTTTCAGGATTAAATTCCATGGACCAGTCAGATTCCCAAGTTTCAAGACTGCATGAGAAGGTCATTTTGGAGGGTTTAGGCATCTTGGGTGGATTTAACTGTAAAATAGACTATGGTATCACCTGCAAAAAGCCTAACTTTGCCCTCGACATTTATGTATGAAAGGAAAATGCAGGGTCCAAGGACAGAACCATGAGGAACTCCTGAAAGGACAGGCAGACTATCAGAGGTTTGACCTTCAACAACAATTTGTTGGGTGCAGCCTTGTAGGAAAGATCTTACCCATAAGATAACCTGGGGGTTTACACCTAGTCTTTGGACTTTGCACAGGAGTTTATGGTGATCGACTTTATCAAATGCCTTAAGTACTGAAGTCCATGACTATAATGTCCGTTTGTTGGTCTTGTTGTAGGTTGTCATAGACTTCTTGGGAGAACCCAATGAGTTGGGTTTCACAGCTGTGCTATGACCTGAAGCCATGTTGGTATGGGCTTAATATCATGCTCATCATAGTGAGACATGCTATAGGAAACAAGAAAGTGTTCCATTAGCTTATAGGCAATGCCTGTGGGGGATATGGGCCTATAATTACTGGGTTTACTTTTTGGTCCTTGGCGATGATAGCATTGCTAAATTCAGAAACTAAAATCCCAGTCTATTCAAAATATGTTCCAGGTTTTATGTCAGTCAGTAGCTATAGATAGCTAATGTTATTTTGTAACATTTCAATCAACTGTTCATAAAGTTTGTATCTTGTACAACACAAAATATATACAAATATTTCAATCTATGACTGGAAGATCGAGCTGTCTTCCAATTTACTGTACTCGGGAGAGGTGTGAGGCAGTATACGAAGATAGATAGATATATCAAATAACAAATAAAGCTCTCACCGAGCGATGGGACACAGGTCACAATATCTTCACAGACTGTGATAGAGCTGTTCAATATCCTATGAAATGAACCGGTGTGTAAGAGAGTGAGAGTTGTCGTTCGTTATTTCTGCGAGGCGCGACAAACGACAGCCCTTTGTAAAAGATTGCACAGGTTGGTGCATATCGCTACCGCATAGGATACATATTGTCGTGAGATTATGACACATGGCATACAAATATTCATGAATCATTATTATACAATGTCATACCCAATACAGGAATAGATGACAACGATTTCTCAAAATTATTCGGAAATATTTATTTCAGTAAACAGGAAGTGGCTTTTGACAGTTTTGTTCGTGAGTCAATATCATGAATATATTTTAATTCATTCAAGGAATACTTTTGGAACTGTGCTTTGATGCTTTTATTCTGAAAAAAGGCAAGTATATAAAATGTGATAAACTTCTGTTTTAAAGTTTGACCGGCTGTGTTATTGATAACGTTATACAATAAATACAGCTATGATATAGTAGAACTATTATACAGATATATAAATCCCCTTTTTCTTAGGTCGACGTTGTACCAACAGCCAGACAGGGTCATTTACCTTTTACAGCTTTAACATTATATACTATAATATAGGGAGATACCAGACATGTACACCTAGATAAAAACCTATGGCCTAAAAAGTTAAAAAAGGGCTTTGGAAGTAATTCAAGTATACAGGTCGTCCCTATTACCACCTGCCTAACTCTTTACCAGTCTTAAAAAGTATGACAGTGCAAGTCTGCAATCGTTCAACCATTTAATCCTCATAAGCAATTCTTCTTGTCGAAAAACATAAAAATACTCTCAATATGTTTGTTAGTTCTGGGTCCCATAACTAAATTGGTCTTTTTTATTTCGTCTTGTTGACCATTTTAGTTATGGAATTGTCCTCTTACAAAGTCAACAGCTTAAGACGCTTGTTCATGCGTCTATTGAACTTGATCAATTTACATGCTTTCCGGAATGCTACGGACTTAATCCAAAGCATTTACGAGGAAATTATGAAATTAAGGGTAGTATGAAACATCGGCAAAATATTTGATAACTTTCGTCTGTTGAAGGTATATTTTTGGTCATATTGATAGATTATACTATAATTCATTGAATTGTACACAAGTTTTACGGAAATTTGTGCGTTAAATAGGAAAACGAACGCGACTCAGATTGAGTCGTTTACCTGTTAGCTTTTAAAGAACAAGTGGCTTTGACGATGAACTGCAATGCAAACGTATCATTGTCAAAGACCCTTCGACTATATGTTTGTTTGTTTCATCAGGTTTAACGCCATTTTCAACATTATTTCAGTCATATTGTGGCGGGCAGTTATCCTAACCAGCTTTCCTGGACTTCATTTAGGCCTTAACCAGTACAAGTTACAACTAACCACATTCTATCTGCAAGCTTAGAACTGCCAATCTACCCCACATAATTCAGAGGTGGAGTACTCTCAATAACAATAAAATAATATACAGCAACTGATCGCGTTTCTTGACACACTGACGGCCATATTGTTTTTTGCTTGGTGACCCTAATACCGTTTATCGACCAATCAAATGCGACATACGTAAGAATTCAAAGTTCTGGCATTATGAACGATAAATTGACTTGACTGTAGAAATAACATAAGGCCATTAAATTTATAAATTACAGTCAAAACTCGTTATATATATGGGACTTGCCAAAATACTTCGATATAAACGAACTTCGATATAGAAATTTCGATACCCGTGTTTTCATTTTAGAACTAAAGTCAGTGTGTCGTAATAATAACGTAATCATGTTATTTAGTGTAGTACTGTGTACAGGATTGTAACGGGTTATATACCGGTACTTATACGGGTACTTTCGATATATTTATTTTGCTATATACATTTCAAATATGCCTAAGATAGTTTTAAATGAGCGTATAGCAGCATTAATAATAATTTGTTTCATCAACGAAAAGTTTGTATCAGTTTTATAATCATGTTTATACAGCTGTCAATAACTAAATATCGATTTTAAATTGTGTTTGTTTGCGGAAAAGGTGCGAACATTTCTTTTGTAAGTTGGCAACATAATTGGTTCGACATAGATTGTCACTTTATAGTTGAAAATATTTGGTTCGGACCAAAAATCTACTTCGATATATAAAAATATCGAGAACCACGAATTCGATATACGCGCGTTTTTCTAATATGTTATAAGAAGGATAAAAATCGGGACTTTATATTTACTTCGATATAAGCGGGATTTCGATATAAGCGATTTCGATATAATGAGTTTCGACTGTAATTGCTTGATTATCATCCAAATTTTCCCCAAAAAGGGGGCGGGGGGGGAGAATTTTATTTTTTATTTTTCCAAAAAGCTTATTGAGACCAGAGTATATATGAGAAATACAGAACAAAACACTGACAACTGTCCTTTCGTTTAATTCGGTCAATCGGTCCCGATTGGTAAAGTTTGCCGGTCACAAAATCGTTATACATTTAAGTCAAACAATGAACATATGTCACTATAATTACATGCGAAACAGTCTTTTTCCACCATTAATTGGCCGTCATAAACGGCAACAATCAGAAAACCCAATGCCATGTTTTCATTTTCAAGATTTCGGCTGCACAAAAATCAGCTGTTTGGCAGATAGACTCATCAAAATATGCGGCACCCATTGACGGATTGGTTTTTCTCCCGATTTGTTTTCGATTTTTTTTTTTCAAAATAAAATTTGTCAGGGCGGCACTAAAAAGAGGGGGCAGGCGGGGATGATAATCAAGCAATTAATTTATAATGGCCTAAATCATTCATTGATGAAAATATTTGAAAGTCGCAGCATGCAATGTAAACAAATGCTAGGCGGAAACGGAAGTGGAGGCGACACGCATGTGCCAGTCATTGTAATTATCCGGGCACCCGCGGTAATAAGCATAGAACTTAGAGGGATAATACCCTCAAGTAACCAGTTTCCGTGCTCAAGCATAATATTGTTTCCAACAAAATTTAAAATCAAAGTTTCAATATTGATAACGACATTTAGTATGTATAATCTCGCATATTTTTTAAAGATATTCTTCACTTGCAAACTCATAGATGCAGCCATTTTCATACATGTACAGTACAAAACCAGACATCCATAAAGTATGGTACTTGGTAGAACAGTTTTTGTGAGGTTTGGCGAATGGCTGAATTAAACCATAATAAACGAAATAGCCGATATTGGACATATTGCAATAAACATCTTTTGATGTGTACAGGGGAAAATATCATTTTTATTAATAATTTATTGTATTTGGGACAATATTATACTTTTAACAAGTGACAGAACATTCTAAGACTATGTCACAGTATGTGTCTCTGATCATGTAAGGAGGTAACCGTTCCTTCCATTTCGTTATTTAAATATCAGTCTCGGAACCAGTCATCCAAGGTCATGACGTAACTGTCAAAAGATATAAACATTCAGCTGCTAATCAGACTTCAAGGGAGAGATCAATATATTTTGAAAAATGAATGTAGTAGGTTTACTATTTGTAATTGAATTATCTTTTTAGCTCACCAGAGCACGAATGTGCTCAAGGTGAGCTTTTGTGATCGCCCTGCGTCCATCGTGCGTCGTTACGTGGCGTCCATGTTTACTTAAAACAACATCTCCTCCTACACCGCTATGCCGATTGCAACCAAACTTTGCTGGAATGATCCTTGGGTGGTCCCCTTTCAAAGTTGTACAAAAAATTAAATTTCATTAAAAACTCTGGTTGCTATGGCAACAAATAGAAAAAACTTAAAAAATCTTCTTGTCCGAAACCACAGGGCCTAGAGCTGAGATATTTGGTATGTAGCATTGTCTAATGGAACTCTACAAAGTTTGTTCAAATTATTGCCCTAGGGTCAAAATTGGCCCCGCCCCGGGGGTCACTTGATTTATATAGACTTATATAGGAAAATTTTAAAAATCTTCTTCTCCGAAACCACAAGGCCTAGAGCTAAGATATTTGGTATGTAGCATTATCTAGTGGACCTCTACTAAGTTTGTTCAAATGATTGCCCTTGTGTCAAAATTGGCCCTGCCCTGGGGTTTATTCTATTTTATGTAGGAAAGTTTAAAAAATCTTCTTCTCCGAAACCACAATGCCTAGAGCTAAGATATTTGGCATGTAGCATTGTCTAGTGGACTTCTACCAAGTTTGTTCAAATTATTGCCCTAGGGTCAAAATTGGCCCCGCCCCGGGGGTCACTTGATTTATATAGACTTATATAGGAAAATTAAAAAAATCTTCTTCTCCGAAACCACAAGGCCTAGAGCTAAGATATTTGGTATGTAGCATTATCTAGTGGACCTCTACCAAGTTTGTTCAAATTATTGCCCTATGGTCAAAATTAGCCCTGCCCTGGGGTTTATTCTATTTTATGTAGGAAAGTTTAAAAAATCTTCTTCTCCGAAACCACAATGCCTAGAGCTAAGATATTTGGCATGTAGCATTGTCTAGTGGACTTCTACCAAGTTTGTTCAAATTATTGCCCTAGGGTCAAAATTGGCCCCGCCCCGGGGGTCACTTGATTTATATAGACTTATATAGGAAAATTTAAAAAATCTTCTTCTCCGAAACCACAAGGCCTAGAGCTAAGATATTTGGTATGTAGCATTATCTAGTGGACCTCTACCAAGTTTGTTCAAATTATTGCCCTAGGGTCAAAATTAGCCCTGCCCTAGGGTTTATTCTATTTTATATAGGAAAATTTAAAAAATCTTCTTCTCCGAAACCACAAGGCCTAGAGCTAAGATATTTGGTATGTAGCATTGTCTAGTGGACCTCTACCAAGTATGTTCAAATTATTGCCCTAGGGTCAAAATTGGCCCCGCCCCGGGGGTCACTTGATTTATATAGACTTATATAGGAAAATTTAAAAAATCTTCTTCTCCGAAACCACAAGGCCTAGAGCTAAGATATTTGGTATGTAGCATTATCTAGTGGACCTCTACCAAGTTTGTTCAAATTATGGCCCTAGTGTCAAAATTAGCCCTGCCCTGGGGTTTATTCTATTTTATATAGGAAAATTTTAAAAAATCTTCTTCTCCGAAACCACAAGGCCTAGAGCTAAGATATTTGGTATCTAGCTTTGTCTAATAGACCTCTTTTGAAAAACGGCCCAGATGGGTCACTTGATCTTACTTGGACTCGTATTGAAAACTTCAACAATGTTAATCTCCAAATGACCTTTTCTCCTGGTGAGCATTTATAGGGCCATCATGGCCCTCTTGTTTACGTGGTTATTGTAGTATACGAAGGGAAACTATTTTCTTATGCTTCCAAGAGCTTTTTGAACCATTTTTATGTTGCAGGCAGCGGTTTGTTGTCTCTGCAGTTGTTCTCTCTGCAGTTGGCTTCTGGGGTATAACTTCTTTCAACAAAATATAGCCCAAGCTTTATATAAATATTTCCGGTATATTGAAAACAAAGGTATCACGTGACGGTATGGTGATATTTGACACAACATACCGGTAATCATAATGAAAACAAAGGTATCACACGGCGGTATGGTGATATTTGACACAATATACCAGTACTCATTGTACCTACTTTTAAAGGGACCCCTTTTAAAGACCTTAGCAATATTGGTTGTTAAACTATTATTAACCTTTGATGTGGGCTATGTATAGCAACTTATATAGCCTTACTGATTCAGATATATCGCAGATGAGGTTTTTGCTCAGATGAAGATCGAATCTTGAAATGTTACTTTAGGGGTAGTACAAATAATTGTTCACCACAGATGGATATTGAGACATTTTTTGCTTGGCGATATATGAAGTTGGAAAATCATTAACAGATTGCCCGTTTGTCTCATAAATTAGACTACTTAAATAAAAAGGGGTAAGCCTGCTTGCCTCATTGCTCGTTGATCATTTTAAAAATGTTGATTTGTTTCAATTTGCATCAGAAACTATCATTACTGTTACACATCTTGGTATATAGTTATTGTATTTCATATATGCTTTCTGGTTGCTTTCTGTCCATTACAAAATTAAGGTTTCTTCTCCATGATTATTCAGATTAACGTCTAATCACAATGTGTGACATCCTGGCTCTTCGGATCCATCTCATTGTTGGCTGATGGTAATGTTCAGCCTTGCTTCTAGTAATAAATGTTTCAATAAGCTGACATTGATGATCAATTTCTGTTATATTTCATTTCAGTCAAAATGTCAGGGTTTTTAGATAACTGTAGTTTGCCGAATTGTGAATGTATAGAACTTGGAGACAGAAGAAATTTTGTGGCATCAGTTATCTCTGGTGTCCTGGTAAGTTGACAAACTTCAATACCGAAAAACTTATCAGTGTGCTAACTAGACATCAAGAGTTTAGAGTAAAAAATTACCCTGAGCTGATACTAATTTGAAAGTCAATAGTTTCTTTTGATTAATGGAACAGTCAGTTTGACCCTTTGGAACAAACTCTCTAGGGTCAGAAGGTTTAATTTGCTAATTTCAAGAGTCAAATTGCCATTTTAAGGACCAAAGAAGAGCTCTGATAAATCTGGACATGGAATAGTTTTGTTTAAGATTCAGATTGATGATTTATATAATTTCATGATTCTGTTATGTAGTGACTGGAAAATCCTTACTAAACTTGAAACATCTAGTATTTTTTATTTTCGTGACTACATTAAATTTTATTGTATGCTATTGAGATTTTTCAAGTATATCATTCTTTATTGATCTGACTCCATCATTATAGATATAACTTGTCTTCTATATTTCAGTTTTTCAGTGGCTGGTGGATAGTTATTGATGCAGCAGTTATGTACCCTGATCAAAATGATTTTAATCATGCTTGTCATACATGTGGCGCTATAGGGACAGTGGCATTCTTTCTGTAGGTTTATCATTGTTTAATTTCCTCATATAATATTATAATAGTTTCTTATTCCGGTAATCAAGACACCCTGAATCTAATCTTACATGTGAGGAAGCTGCCCAGCTAGTGTACATGGAAGACCAGTTGTTATACCAAGCTGTAGGCATGAGGTCTAAAGCTGGAAAATTCACCAAATGGCATTGGCTGCTAAACCCTGGCAAAAAAGAAAAGAAATAACATGTAGAAATACATATAAATTTGACTGAGGCTAGACATTGTCCTTTTTCATTCAATTCTTTTTCATTTAATTCTGTTTTGACCATTTAAGAGGAAAAATGTGTTTTTTGCATGATATGTAAACTGAGAATTCACTTTGAAAGGTGTCTGCATGTTGTGTTGAATCTGAATATAATTTTTTTATGCCCCTGTATCGATAGATTGGGGGCATATTGTTTTTGGTCTGTCTGTTTGTCTGTCTGTTTGTACCAAACTTTAACCTTGCCTATAAAATCAAAACGCTTGCACCTACATTCATCAACCTTCATATGTAGGTTCCTCATGACAACCTCTACTGACCTGTGCATTTTCAGGTCAGTAGGTCAATGGTCAAGGTCACAGGGTCATTGTGTTTAAAAAAATTCCTACATTTCTTTTAGGATGCTACTCCTATATTTCTCATGGGATTTTGACGAAACTTTCACAGACTTGTTACCAAGAACCCCCGCACAAATATTCCGGGTTTTGTAATTCGATCATTGTTGACGGAATTATGGCCCTTTGTTTATTTTATGCATTTTCAAGTTAAAGGGCACCTGGAGGGGGCATTGTGCTTTTAAAACACATCTTGTTAAAGCCTGTTTTCCACACCATTGAAATTTCATTTATTTTTGAATGCGGCATCAAAATCATGATAATGTTAATATCTTTTCTAGTTTTCAAGTAGTGATTTAACTAGTTGGTATTTATGTCTTTTTATACATGCTGTTTATTGACTATGATGATGGCTGATTCTTAAATAACCTTTGTAGTAATCACATTTATATATATATTACAGGATAAATTCAGTATCTACTGGACAGATACGAGGTGATTCATACAGCACTGGATGTCTAGGACAAACAGGTATATATTTTTTACAAATACATGAAATGTCTGTTGTACAAAATGTATACAAATGTATCTGGCTACTAATTGCCTGCACAAAATTCAGTGTACTCTAAATCTTTCTACTGCAATATGTCGAAGAAATTAAAACTTAGTAATTTAATTCTATATAAATATATAATTACATACATTTTCACAAACAGTCTTATTATTTAATTTATGATCATGACTTTATGTCATATAAATTTTATTTATGCAGTGTATTAAGTATGTTTTATTTCTAGTCATTTCTTTGATAAAACAAAACACATTTAAACGTTTTTGTTGTGAACACATTGTTTAAGTTTCTTTTATTTATATTATAAAGATAGTGTTTGAGAAATTGTTAGCATTGTGAAGTCAGGTCCTGATACTATTTTATTCTATACAACAACAGGTGCTAGAGTTTGGTTATTTATTGGCTTTCTACTTGGATTTGGTTCACTGATTGCTGCTTCATGGATTTTATTTGGTGTTTATGTTGTACCAGGTAAGGTCAATGATTAATATATTTTATATATCTACAGAGTTTGGATAAGCTTAGACACTTCATGTATGACTTACCATTGAGTTCTATTGTATACAGAATAAAATAATGAGTGCTGTCCCTATCATTATCATGTTCTCGGCATCAAATGATGTGGTGGCATATCGTGATTGACTTGTCCCTCCTTCTGTACAAGGATAAGTCAAGCTGCTGCCACTGGGGGTATAAACGTTTCATCAAATCTGCTTCTTGTTATGACTTGTTTTTGTGTGAATTTATTGTTTCTCTTATAGGATATTGAAGGATGGAAGACATCCTCTTCAGTACCTTACACAATTCATATTACAATTAATTAAGTGACAGTGTCTGGATTGGTTTGACCTAATAAACTTGATTACAGTTATAACTTATATAAGTTACAAAATCTGACACTGTCATTATGTTTTATGATTTATATGTCATTTATTTTAGTTTATAAGAAGTCAACAGGACATTATACCATACATGTGGTCCATGGTTCAGTTTCAGGGCTTGGTCATGGCACCATGATATAGCCTGTTTTCTCAATGGTATATAAACTGCAGTCAGTTGCCTGTTTAGGGGTGCTGAAAAACAAATTAGCACTAAATTGTAACTTCATAATGCAAGCAATGAACAAAAACATGTGAATTAGAGAAGGCAGTGAAAGTTGGATACATTAATTTATCTTTTGTTAAATTATATGTGTGTCAACTGTTTGTCTCTTCTGTAAGTTGATATATGTACAGTAGAGGTAAACATTTGTCACACACCTGATTTCAAAAGTTCTGCAGATAATATTTGTGATAAAGTAGGTACATGTAGTTAATCAGATTTGAGTATTTGTGTCAAATGTAAGTCTTGTATTTTTAGGAGATAAACCAGAATGGCCGGGCATAGCAACATTTCTTCAAAATGCTTTGATTTTCTTCAGGTAGTATTTTATTACTTATTTTATAGATGTATTAACTCTTGGATGGCTGTAGCTACCATATTACTAACTCAGCATAACTTCATCTTGTCATTATGCTGTATCTTTCCATGTAATTCTTTGAATCAGAATCTTCTCTTGACCTTATGAGTCAGTTAAACTTAGGTATCATAGGAATGATCATGGTTAATTGCCAATTAGTGGAAACCAATCTTAAAGTGTACTTGTCCCTCCACTAGTTATGTGTATATTGGCTTAAACTATTATGATTATTATTAAGAAATCATATCTATATACATACCATGCTTGGTTTTGCAGTGCGATGGTGTTTAAATTTGGACGTGCTGAGGATCTATGGGAATAACTCTTATAGTCTTCTAACACAGTTACTGTAATCTATTCCTTGTTAATTGTTGTTTAACTTTTCCTGCATGCTTTATCTTATTGTACCTGATTGCAAAATGTTTTCATTCCCTTATTTGTTCCAGATCACCAGCACATTTACTCATATATCAATTGATTTTCAGAAATTCTCTTAGGTTTCTTTTTTTGGTGTGGGCAATTAATGTTCATTTTCATTTGATTTAATTTAGTTTCACTTACTGATATATGTAACACAGCATGAGTTAAATGTTAATAGTAAAGTTTATTTTACTGATTCATTCAATTGAAATATAAACTAAACTCAAATCTCAGATCTCATGAATTTACCAGTAACCTCTCTGATGTTGTGTAAAGAATAAAGCTTGGTTAGTGAATGTCTTTATTGATTGTATCTATCTACAAACTTAGAGTCGTTCTAGATTATGAAAGCTGAGATTTAGTTTGGGATTTGAGTATTTATTATAACCTTGTACACAAAGCTGCTAATTTTGTTAGCTGTTTTTTTTTTTGCTCACCTGGCACAGAGTGCCAAGGTGAGCTTTTAGGATTGAGCTATGTTCGTCGTCAACAATTTCTTTAAACAACATCTCCTCCTAAATCACAGGTGTGTTCCTTGCTTGAAGCTCTACCAAAGTTGTTCAAAGAATTCCATTCCATGAAGAACTCTGGTTGCCATAGCATCCGGAAGGATTTAAAAAAAAATCTTAAAATATCTTCTTCTCAAAAAGCAGAGGACATAGAGCTTTGATATTTGGTGTGTAGCATTGCCTAGTGGATCTCTACCAATATTGTTCAAATTATTGCCCTAGGGTCAAAATTGGCCCCGCCCTGGGGCTCACTTGATTTATATAGAATTATATAGGAAAATTAAAAAAAATCTTCTTGTCTAAAACTACAAGGCCTAGAGCTTCAATATTTTGTATGTAGCATTGTCTAGTGGACCTCTACCTAGTTTGTTCACAATAATGCCCTAGGGTCAAAATTGGCCCACCCAAGGGTTTACTCTATTTATATAGGAAAAATAAAAAAATCTTCTTGTCCAAATCCACATGGCCTAGAGCTAAGATATTTGGTATGTAGAATTGTCTAGCAGACCTCCATTAAGTTAGTTCTAACTTTGGTTCGGGGATTAAAGTGGCTCTGCCCCGGGGTCACTAGATTTATAAAGGCCCATATAGGAAAATTAAAAAAAATCTTCTTGTCCAAAACCATGAGGCCTAGGGCTTAGATATTTTGGATGTAGCATTTTCTTGTTGAACTCTACCAAGTAAGCCCCGGAGGTCAGTTGATTTCAATGCCTACTTAAGAGTTTTGGTAGATAATTCTTGACCATGTCAAATGACCTTTCCTTGATCAAATTATCCCCAAGTGTTACAATGCTCAGGTGAGCGATATAGGGCCATCATGGCCCTCTTGTTTAGAGTTATATTCAGCTACATCATCGAATTGTGCATGTATTGGCATTTCAGAGTTGTTAGTGTACTTAATTTGGGTTAATATTATGAATTATTGGGTTCTTAAAGTTTATGGGTTTGTAGTAATTAATAACTTTAGTGTTTGAAAGAATATAATTTCAATGTGGTTAAAGATAACTTCTGGAAAATAGAATATACAAAATTTGGTATGTTAATGATTGATTTAATACCAGAAAATCTTTATTCTTGAAACCTGCAATTTCCATTGAGTGCTGTAGGAAAACAATATTGTTAGTGGCCTTACATACTACTTGTAGCTGTAATTAAATAAAGCACATCGTTTATGTTCACTGGTCCAAATTGTCTGTTAAATGCCTTAGTCATATGGTTATTGAATGATGTGTTGTGAACTTGTTGATACATTTATTTTGTAATGTTTTGATATTATTCTTGTTTCCCATGTTTTATGGTAATATTTCATGTTCATGTTTCACCAGTGGCCTCTGTACTTACTAGTAATCACTAGCCCCTCACCGCTGTGAGTTCAACTCCCTCCCAGGATCCAGTTTCGCATGTGAGGAAGCTAACCAGTTAGCTTACAGAAGGTCACTGGTTGTACTCCGGGGTAAGCCTGGAGTCTTTCTCCACCATGAAAGCTGGAGTATGACTGAATCAACCTGGCTGTCACTCAGATGTTAAACCCCTAATGTAATATTGTTTCAACACATAAAGCACTGCAAACATCAGTATCATACTGACTATACTCTGTTCCAAAATATTCATACTCTTACATTGAGTACTATTGTCTTTATACTAATGATGTACAGTTATTACATTGAGAACTATTGTCTTTATACTAATGATGTACAGTTATTGTCTGCTTGATTGTTTTTACATCAACATTTTAGTTATTTGATTATAATGATAATTGTGACATTTTGTAAAAACTATTTATTTATTAACATTGTAAAAATACTATTAGTGTCTCTCTGTATGAAAAGCTACCATTTAATGAACTTTTTCTTGAATTACTCTTACATATTATATTTCTCAGGCCTTTGGGTCAGTATTTATCTGCATGCATTCATATCTAAGAACTTACAGAGCCGTATTAAAGCAAACTTCAGTTAGGAAGTCACAATTAAGACTAGAGTTGGTATATGTGGCAGTAACAGACCAATCAAATTATTAATTACCAGTTTATACCATAATGTTTGGTTTGCAATTTCTTTTATTTTGATGAGTATGCATATGTTTTGAACCTAAAGTTTGTAAATTACACATTTGTTTGTCTTTTTCAGTACTGTTATATTCAAGTTTGGAAGGACAGAAGATCTTTGGCAGTAGAAAACTTCTTTATGTACAGACTTCTGTTTGATATTGGCTTACATCACATCTGTCCTGTTTGTTTTTAACTTCCTATCAGACTTTGTTAGTGAAATGTGATTCCTTGATGTAGACTCTGTGTTGGAATTAGTAAGACATAAAATATGTTTATCAAATATAAATCTTATTCATGGAATTTAGGAATTAGACAAACAGTGATGGAGTCCATATTCAGTGTTTTTTCTTGCACTTTATTGTCTTTCATACCTTAATACAAACTACATGTATGTACAAATATGGCAGTCAGTGCTTATGTTTAGTATTCTTATATAAGAAAAATCTATGTGTAAAATTGTATATTGGTACACATGAAATAGTAAACAGATCACAATGAATCTGGCAGATTCTGGTGCACTGGATATCAGTTATTATATTTTTAATGTCTGTTTGGTTTATGTTTTAATCAATTATATTCTTATTGGAGTTTGTTAGTGCTCTGTGTATTTACATAGGAATTTATGTATACCCATAAGGTCGCCAGTAGATGATGTAAAACAACTATTTATAATGTATAGTACGATTTATAAGCTTCAGTAAGATTCGATAACTTAGTAAGTTATATGATAATCTTCATTATATGGATGGTCAAATGTACATGTATTTAACTTATAATTGATCATTGAAATCAACTATGGTACAAAAATAAAAATAAATGTATTCAGCAATAGTGTCATTATTCAGCCTTGACTGTTAAAAAATCACACTATAATTTGTTGAAACCTTTGATAGTCTGGACTCTTGATAGTATAATGATAATTTCTGTGTGACTTATGGGATTCAGGTACTGCTGTGATGCATCTAACAATAACCAAAGTAATGTATATTAGTCTGTGTTCACATTTACTTCTTCTTGTAGATATATCAGGGTTTTTATGTTTTATTTTGGAGACACTATGACTTGAGCTTGATATTATATTCCTCTAGTATGTTGAGGTGATGGTGTATAATGGTTCAGGAATCCTAAGATGGCCACACAGACACAGATTAAAAAAAACATAATACAATGTAATATTTATATAGATATTATGATAAATGTGTTTGTGGTGTTTGAGACCATTTTAGGCCTTAATACATCATTATAGACTAACCTTTCCAACAAGCAGGTTCTCTATGTTAAAATATGTTAATCCTTTTTACAATGGTTGACCTTATACATATTGTTATCAGTGTTTTCATTTTTTAGTAGTTCTGGTTCAGTGGCTTTTTTCAAGCTTTATTGTGAAACATTGAATTTTTTTCATTTTTGTGTTAAGCAACTGAAATGTGTTATGATCATAAAAATTGTTTGTTAAACAACAATGACTGTTCATCATGTTTATCTTGTAGATTCTAAATTGCTGAGCACGGAAATTAGCATACACTCACTTCATATAAGGCCATCGTTAAAAAATTGTTGTTTAGCAAACTTTGCTGTTAAGCGACCAACTTAAAGAAATCCCCAGATCCAAAAATTATTCCGCAATTTTTACCAAAAAATCTTATTTATTGCAGTATTTCATTTTTATTGCGGTCATATTATGTTAAAATAAAAAGTAGAAAAAAATTGCATTGTTGAAATTTTTGGTCGCATTCCCGCTAACCAACATTTTTTCAAAATTGGCCTAATTTTCCAATCTGTGTATTCAATTCTTTGTTTAATTGTTAATTTTTGCTTCTTTTATTAAACACTTCTAAAATATATACTACAAGGTTTTACTTCTGTGTTGTTATATATGCAGTATCATCTTTACTGCATGCTACAATAAATATATAAACATGTTATAATTGTTATATAATCTGTTCTTGTTGTGTCAATATACTTGTAGATCGTGTCAGTGGGAATGAGAATTGATGGTATAAATATTTATTATGTATGTAGTACTTAACGGTATTGGTTCTGTCCCATAGTTGTAGCATTTGTAGAAATGCTTCTCAATTCTGTTTCTCAAAAATGTTACTGTTATTCTTGGATATTTCAAAACGTGTACAATGTACATAGAAGTTTTATAATCATCATTAAATTGAATGTTGTTTACCTATTTGTGTTTGTTGTTGTTTTATCAATGATCTGATTGATCTTATGTCAATGCTCATGCCATTCATCACACGGTATAACCGGACGAATGTCCAACAGAGTGATGACTACCCAACAGAGGTAAACACCGATGACGGGTGAGTAGTGGTGTAATATTTCTTACCAGCAATTTACGATTTCGTGCTTTCTTTTGGATCTAAGGATATTTGAATGACCACGAAGGTTGAAATGAACTATTCAAACAGTCTCGCGTGCTATATTTGCGGAATAAAGCTGATAGCTCCTGTTTATACACGACACGCAGAAAATAATGCTCAAATCTCACATTCATTGCCCGAAATTAAACAGTTTGCGATAGTTTTGAACTACATTGTATTTAACCTCACAGATCGAACGAAATATCATCTATGAACAATAGTATGGTAAAAACTGGACTTTTCTGTCTACATGAAGTGGACTCTGAAACGTCTTAAACATAAATAAGCAATTGAACAAAGCTCAGATTGTTCATAATTACAAAACACAACTTAGATGAAATATGTTTTAATCCAACTATATATTAACCCAATTTGTAAGCAATGAGTAAATTCAAGTTATTTCTCACATAATCATGCTCATTAACGTACAGCAGTATCAAGGACTTATATACATACTTGCCTGTATACATAAGAAAATCTGCCATAGAATTCATAGTTAATAATTATATAATCAAATGGTATGTACATTCAAAGATTGGATACACTTAACATCCATTCACATAGATAAATTCCCTATAGATTTCATGAACTTTGAAGTAAATTGACATGATTTCCCTTCGTTAAACACATAGCGTCTGTAATTCTTATTAATGATGCTATATTACAATATTGCATCCCTATTCATATTAAGTAAAGAGTCATGATACATTATGTCCTGCAAGTTCAACCACTTAGTTATTAATTCTATCTTCTCGAAGTACTACATGAAAATCTAGAAACGTTGTCACTTGTTGGACTGTGACCATTTACATTAAACCATCCTGGTCCTGGTGTACAATTTGACGTGATACAACTTTGACATTTGATGTCACTTCCTGCCTGATACGACGGTCGATATATTGACACAGGCTCGGAGCCAGCCTGGCACGAATTATACAAGTTCGAAATTCCGTAATTAAAACATCGGTTTGAGTTTGTTGGCCCTATTCCAAAGCGAGACCCGTATGGTTGTAATCCACTCGATTCCTGACGATGTGCCATCGGCCGGAAGTAGGAGATTCGATACATTTGATCTAGTTTCTGTTTTAAATCGCTAACAGTACGATTCATCGTGACAATATAACTTCTTGCGAGCGATAAAGTTGCAATTTTTGATAATTTCCTTACAGTAGGCCCACATCCGTACGGCATCACCTCCCGTAAACTTTCCATCGCGGAATTCAAATCATGCATTCGTTTCCTTTCCCGTAAATTGATCTTCGCTCTCTGAGCTTTGGAACTTTTATGTCCCAATATCCGTGAACTTTTTCTTCCACCATAGACACTGTTATCACTACAGGCATCGTAGGTATCAGCACTATTTGTGACGTGTCTAGTTTCGAAGTTCATACCATTGTTTACCGGTTCAAATATATCAGACGGTTTGGATTTGCACATTTGTTCATCATCACTGTCACTGATGTCACTGTCATCACTTCCACCACACACAGATATTTCTCCGTCATCAGTTTCAGGCATATTTCCATGGATACTTTCTTGTTCCATTCAGCGTGTTTTTTTTTATATCAAATATTAGGAATACTAAGTAATAATTTTCTGTGAGCGTCTTCAATGGATTTAAGACAAAATGACAATATTTTCATCCCCAATAGTTAGCAGATAGAATGATAGTAGTCGAAAGAGTAAGATCGTTTTGCGAGCACCTTGAACGTCTGGCTGACTTAACGGGGTGTCAGATTGGTGAGCGTACAATCCTCTCCTAGGGCGGAGATGCACGCTGGTTTTTGAATAGGATCGTCACATAGGGACAGAAATCACCAATTAGCGCGCACGACATCACTTCTGAACAAAAGACTGACCATTAATTAAACATGTGAGTGAAAATATGTTTACACGACAAGCATCTTATGGACAGATTTGTCCCTGTAAAAGTGTCAAAGTCAATTTACCGTGAATACCACTAGCTAATTAAAGTCAATTTGAAGTAGTTTCACAACTATGGAAGGACTCCGAGTGGTCCTTTAAACTTTCAGTTATCGTTCAGTGTTAATACACGTGCGACCAGAATGCGATGAACGTGCATGTCAAATAAATTATAATTTTGAACTCATTAAAGACGAATTAAGACATCATGTTTAAATTATGAAGATTTTTATGACATTTCTGCCGCTATATAGAGTTTAGTAAGAGATTTGCGATATTTAAATTTACTATCAGTTAGGTACATGCATTTATAATTATATAAATGTCATATACTATTATTAATTTTGTGAATAAAATCGTGAAAGTCAATCGTACTAGTATAATTTTTGCAGCTCAGTATTTCAGTCAGGCCTTCATGTTCTAAAGTTCCTTTAGCGTTGAGCTTACCGTTACATGCCTTAATTGTTGTATACACTGTCATTTGAATACGCAGATGTAATTTTCTATATGGACACATAAAATACTCCAAAGGAATGAAAATATTTTTTTAAAATACCTTGAAACTGTATTAGTATATCACAGACCTTGATTTACTGTTAGACAAAGATACTAGACGAGCGCGGCCTTGGTCCAGCGTTTCGTGTGCTGGATTTGTAACACTGTGATCCGTGTTCGAATACCGTCCGCAGCAGTTCACATCTTACTATGAAGATTTGACCAAAAAATTGATGTATATTTTCTTCATAATTATGTGGAACAATTATTGGCTCCTTGTGGAAAGGTATACTATAGTAAAGTCCAAGATATTTAGTTTGGTGAACTGGCCGCCGTACGTGACTGAAATATCGTGAAAAACCGGCGTTAAATCCATTGAAACAAACAGATACTAGATGATGCTGTTAAAAGCAAGCACATCTGTCTTTCTGTGTCATTTACTCCCGCCTAAAGTTAAGAATTCAACAACCCACATCTCTGTGAATGGAAAATCGTTAAACGAGGATTAATTATGTTTGATGAACGATAAGAGTTCGGGACTCATTGTGGTGATCAACGTGTTTGGAAACACGAACGTCACATCTCAACCTGGCCCCTAATTGACCCTTTCATCACTGCATTCGTAATAAGTTAGAGATGTCTAATTTAACAGACGATTAACTAGTGTTTAATTTAAGCCGCATACGGTTGTGCATGGAAGTTAATTTATCACATTGTGAGCACTTTTGGTCAATCTCTGATTTCTGCATGATTATTAACATAAGGACCCGCGCTGTCAAAATTATGTAAGATGCCTTTATGTTGTCTTCATGTTGGGTGCTTAGTCATGTACTGCAGTAAAGAATTAAAGAATTATAACCTAACGCATTGTATTGAAAGGTAAACCATTGAAGATTTTTTCCTGACAAAACTTTTTACAAAATATACTGCTATTTGAATCACTCATGAATATATTAAGACAATAATTATTCCCTGTATTATCTACATGTATATTCAAACGATACTTTCACGCCACAAGAAAATCGATTGTCGACTAGAACTCGTAAAACAACAACAAAAAACACAACCAATGCTATCAGATACTAGTCACAGCGGGTCATGTGTCTTTACATAGTCCCGTACCACAATTCTAACACGTATTAACTACTCAAAATACATTGACTAATTTCTCTAATTTGATTCTGTGGATTTAATGCTGTGTTTCATTTCAGTTATATACGGCGGTCAGTTCACCTAACCAGTTTTCATGGACTGTATTCTAACCAGTAATAACAGGCCCTTCGATAAGAGCAGGCAACTTCTCTACGTATGGAAAAAAGCGACGATGTTTTGTATAAGTTACATAGAAGGGTATGTCCTGCCGCATTCAGGATTCGAACCCGGATCACGGGGTTAATTACTAGTCCAGTGGACCACCATCTCCATAGCAACCGTATCCTCACAAACAGCCGAAGTAAGTTCCAAAACCACCAGGCTCTGGTGCAACAATTCATTTATTAGGTCAAGACATGCTAATGTATGCGGCGGAACACATCAGTAATTAATGAGTGCAAAGGTAAAATCTTATTTCAACATGAAAAGTTTATTACAAGAATGGTTATTACAAGTTTGGTTTTTATTACAAGAATGGTTGCAACAAGGCTTTCAACAACATATTTGTTGAGTTAAATGTCAATAAAAACGTGTTTGTTGGTTGTATTCAGTGTACTATTAGTTACATACACTTAGCGTAAAAAATATCTTTGAAACTGTTAGCTGCGTCCATTTTAACCGTTTTATGCATTTTGAATTGAGAAATTACATATACAGTTATTACCAGAGATAGTCCTGAACAACGTTCTTGTATTGGATACAAGTTTCATTTTATGTCAATGTGCTATTAATGTACTATCCTTCTTATATGGATTATAAAATTTATAATATTATATACGTGTTACTTACCCATTTATTTAAATGTACGCTACATGACCTCTAGTTGTCGATGCGCCAAAACTATCTACGATATACAAACTCTAGTGTACAATTGTCCCAGCCCTAACCCTGCCGCTGAACTCCACAAGGAGTGATTTAGGTTAGTCGATCGCTCTTGCTTTTAGGGATGATATGACCCTAGTACAAAAATGTAATCAACATTTATATAATTACGTTTATGTACGGATGCTGAAAAGATAATTTAATAAATAGTCATGTTATCACCACGAGAACATGTACGTCCTAATCATTGTACCATGTTGTTCTTAATGGATGGTTTATCTTAAGTTACTCATCAGTATTATGAGTAATATCAATGTTAATAAATAATTATGATTTCATAAATGTACAACATCCATTATCCTTTATTATATAAACATAGATAATAAAGATGACTAATTCAATTAGTAACAAATGATAATTAAGCAATGAAGTTAATTTGACTCTTCAAGTTCTCTTATTCTACTACTATTAATTTGGTCTTTTATACAAGATTTTATTGTATGACTATAATTATTATTATATAGCTCATATACTTATTAATTAACTCTAATTAAAGGAATTTTCCAAGTCTTGTTAAAGATGCTTATGTTATACCAATTTTTAAAGATGGTATTAAGGAAGATTCGAACAACTACAGACCGATTTCGATACTTACTTTTTTATATTCACACGATAAGAAATATTATATACGACTGATGCGACATGTTTATCCGAAAATCGTATTGCAACCAAATATATATTTAGAAACCGTTTAACGAGTTTAACGGCTTAAATCAATGCATTTACAGTCTGTATTTCTGTTATTCTGACTATATAATTCTATATGATAAATTTTCACGTGCTTTATAAGTACATGACATCGATTTGGTGTAAAATATAACCTCTGAAATCAATAATTGATTAAAAAAAAACAGGTAGCCTATTGAACGCTCGAATGCATATTTATACCTGTATTGCGAAATACCACACGTGATCAGCGTACGTTTATCATATGACTGAGCGTAATGTTTACATATACATTAAACTACTGTTTGACTTTCTGTTGATATATCACCATTTAAAGGCAACTTGGGATTTAAATCAACCACAGCATCAGCTTGTAAAGGTTTTATTTCTTGTTCAACAATTGTTGGATTAAGAAGTGATCTTGTTTAAATACTTTAAATAGACAGATCCAATAATTGGGACAACATGTCGAAGGAACAGGAAGCTTACCAACAAAGAACTGTGCCGCCGACAGTTCCAAATCCGAATCCTCAGTCTGCGGCACCAACATATGTTTACAACCCGACGGAGCCAGGAACTTACGCGGCACCACCGCCGGCCGTAAACCAGATTTACGGAGGGCAGGGATATTGTGTACCGGGTCCCAGACCAAAGAAATCTGTGATTGAGGCTTACATCTTATTTCTAACTCTTGGACTTGTGGGCGCGCACCATTTTTATCTTAAGGTAAGTGGTGCTAATTACACCATACAGTTCAGCACCAAATATATGCTTAAAATTATATACTCAATTTACACCTCAGTCTATTTTTGAAATTTATGTTTGTATATTATATTATCTACTCAATCAGGTCTATTACCATTGTATATATACAATACGTTTATACACAGTATGCATTTCATGAAAACTCTATATTGTTACTGTAAGCATTATACCATGACATACCGTACCGTATTTAACATAGAAATAATTTCCGTCCGCTTTAATCTTCAAACATAATTTGTCATCACGGAATTTAAATTTATCTCAAGACAGAAAAGGTCACGGCTATCTGTAATATTATTTGTACTTGATAAAGTGGACATTGATAAATAAATATCAGTGTTTTGTTTGCCGTGGGTTTCAACATGTAAGATTGGCAGTCAATCTGCTAGGTGAATAACGTCTCATACCGTCTTCTAACACTAGGTATAAACTCAATAGTCCCTGTTGCATACTATTTATCCAACTAGATATATTTCTACCGACCGGGGTTAGTAAAAATCAAAGTACTGAAAGTACCCATGGAAACTGAACTTACATAGACTTGCACTGCAACATCTATATAGAACAGGGACTAGTTTAATAAGTGCATGGCGGATGTCGAAAGATGTATTTCTTTTAGCCGCATCAAAATTCATGCGCACCGAGCCAGTGACGGGTATGGAAAGCAACACTATCGTTCAGTTTCAAAATAATTGGTAAACTTCAAGTAATTAATTACGCAGACATGACTGTATTTCACCAGGTTCGAACTTAATACATGTAATAAACTTAATTAAACATGGGCCAAGTTCAAGTTTTGGCTTCCGTTTAGAACTACAATACATGTGTAAGTCCGCCAAATACAATGCTTTTACATCGATATAAGATTCTCAAATATTGACTTTCATGCATGCATTAAAATACATGTATTGGACCAGTGTTTATAAACTTAGTCCCTGGCTCACTTAAGTCTATAAATGCTAAACACAGACAAGTAGAATTTAAGAGATTTAAATCTACGATGGATAAGAAATGCATTTTCAGACGCCTCTTAAATTTTGCTCATCTGCTTAAATAAAGATTTTGATAAAAATGACAATTGCATGGTAACAGTCGAACAATTAAAATGAAAAACTTGAACCATTATTATTTCATTGTATAATGTTGTAAGGATGGAAGTGGGGCCTCCGTGGCAGAAGGGGTTAGGGTCTCTGACCGGTTTTCACTAGCCCCGCACCTTTTAGAGTTCGAACCCCACTTGAACCTGTACACATTACACATGTGAGGAATCTGTCTAGCTGACTGGCTTATTGAAGGTCAAGGGTTCTACCCAGGTGTACGTCTGGTATTTTTATCAAAAATTAAAAACGTAGCCAATTCTCTCAGCTGAAAAGAAACAGTCACTAAGTTGAAGTATTATTTATTTGTACTGGCAATGTTGTAGATTCTTGTTAGAATAAAGTATTTCAATTTAAATCTTATTTCAGAGACCTGGATGGGGTGCTCTGTATATTTTCACATTTGGTCTTGGAGGTTGTGGATGGTTAATAGACTTGTTTCGATTACCATATTTGGTAAAAATGACAAATAAAAGAGAGGAAGAAACGGTAAAAACTGACGAAAAGAATATCAGTGATGCTTATACTCTCTGGTTTCCATTTGGAATCTTTGGTAAGTTATTAGTTTAGTGTTAGAAGATGCTTTGGTAAAATACTTTTGTTGCCTCCCAACTACTGGTTGGTTGAGTAAATAAGCATATTTTCAAATATTTTCGTATAGATATATCGTACATGTGTACATTTATTTATTCTGTTTGTAAACATAAACGGTTTCGAAGCATTGAAGTAAAGCTTGTCTGATATTAACCAAATATGCTTCAAAACCTCGACAGGGCATAAATGGAATGACGATTCAGAAATTTATACCTGTACCTCATTAATGCTTATTCAAAGACATTGTCGTTTCTCGGCGTTTTTGTGAGGCCCCTATTCACCAAAAAAAAAAAGAATTACATTTTGTATTTTTATCGACGTATTGTGTGGTATGAGTTTGCTAACTGGAAGTAGCGTATCTAAATATAGTTTCTATTTGATAGCCATGATGCTGCTGGTTGATTTGTTTTTCTATATTTCTCACAAGTAGTTCAATTCACAAAAAATGAATGGTTTTGTCGAATTGAAATAAATATTACTGGTGAACGTAAGAAAATCAATCTTTTTTGCGTGCGACCAAAGACGGAAGGTTTATGATTTAGGATGTTTTAGTATTTAAGTATAACGAACATTGTTCATTTTGTATTTCTAAACTAATGATTGCAGGTTTTCACCACTTCTATCTGAACAAACCAGGCTTCGGTGTGCTGTATTTATTCACAGCGGGTGGATTTGGTATTGGATGGCTTATAGACCTTTGTAGGATACCGTTTCTTGTAAAAGAGGCAAACAACGAACCTGATAATGCAGTAAGTTTTATTTAATATAACAGAAGGAAATAAATAAACATGAATGTTGTATTCTCTAAACATTCTGCCATGTAGTTACCACTTCAGTTCTGTGTTGCATTGGTGAACACTATTGTTGTTTGTGGGAGTGAAAAATATTTCTCTCCTGATTAAACTGTCACCTAAAAGTAACATTACTGACAGATTTAAACCGAATAAGGTTTTTAAGTGCTTAGATAAACTCACATTTGAATTATTTCCAAAAATGTAATACTAGTACATGTATTACATACATTTTAATTATATAAATATAAGTTTTCATGTTTATTTTCACTTAGATTATTCTTCAACGTGTAAGTGACCATACGGTATACTTGTATATCTATAGTTTTAAAGAGGTTTTATGTATGTGTACAAGTATATATAATATCACTTAAATGAATTTTAAGATACCCGTCCGTTTAATTCTGGGATATATAGATGTCCGAAACCATAAACACTTGGAGGTGGATAGATTTTATGAAAGTTTTCTGTGTTTCAGGAGAAACAGGTCTGTACAGCATACGCCCTTGGTATGTCACCTTTAGGAATACTTGGCTGTCATCATTTCTACTTGAGAAGGCCTGTATTTGGACTGGTTTACTTTTTCACATTTGGTTTGATGGGTCTCGGCTGGATAGTGGACTGGTTCCGGATGCCTATTCTAGTGAAAAGAACCAATAAGAATATAGCTGTAGGCGATGATGGGGACAAGTTTTTGGATGATGCTTACTTACTCTGGTTGCCTCTTGGTATGTACTATATAAAAGTGAAAAATGAGCACCTGTTTTATTCTACCACGAAGTCGTTCGCACATTTATAGTTATATCTGTAATTACTTCAAGACGAAACAAACACACGTGTTTTTTAGCATGAACATGTTGTATACTATCATTACATATAATTATTACTTGCCATGTTAGAAAAAATCTCTAACAGAATGTAACGTACCATTTCTTACTTAACCAAAGTATAAATAGAATATGAAGTATTCTGCCAAGAAGACTGTTGTCCCTGAGAGTACAGCCATTATACCGTACAACCTCTCCAAGGTGACTCTCTAGAGCTACAACCTTTCTTCAACAACAGCATGATATTTCCCATTGCATGATTTAATTATTATTGTAACCTGTCTAAAGCAACAACCTCTTAACAACAACAAAACTTTACTACTCCCAAAGGGTGTTAGACCGTATTACTATCATTATAGTTTGTTTTAGTTTATCCTTCGTGTATGAAGGATAATCTCTGTTGTTTTATTTTATTGTTTCCAAAGACAGTTTGTAGACATGTATCACGTCTTGTTTTAGGCATTATCGGTGCTCACCATTTCTATCTTCGGCGTCCTATCTGGGGTGTTCTGTACCTGCTTACATTTGGTTTATGTGGAGTTGGATGGCTGATTGATGGTTGTAGAATGTCTTGTTTGGTGAAGGAAGTAAACAAACTACACAAAGAAAAGAAGAAGTATCAATTCGCCAGACATAACGCAACTTATATTGAACAAGGTATTCCATATAATATATAAACTAATAAAACATATTGAAGATATTGATTTGATTTCTTACCAGTACAATGTAGTAAAAACTCACCACCTCCTCAGTAATACAGCTATCTTAGTATAACTTACAATATGTATTTCTAAAGTTTCTGTATTCTAACCGGAGAATGAAAACACTTTATTTATTTTTATTTTTTTTAACAGTACTAGTTAAATCATAATGATTCAGTTTGATTGATATAAGAGATAGTGGCGAAAGTTGGAGTATTTTGTATCATATACTGAACGAAACTTACCAGGCCCCACCGCATATTTTGATACACACGTTATTTTTCAGCAAATTTTCATAGAGTACACCACCCATACCTCTAGGGTACACCGGGAACGACATGTAATTTACCAGTTTAGAAATTTCGAAATCTGTATCTTGTAAAAATTCGGTTATATCAATTAAAGGTTTTAAGCAAGTGCTGAAAAATCGCGTTTTATAGAATAAGACAAAAATAAACATGATTTTATTTAGTAAATTATACATAACATAGTATATCGTTGCAAATATATGTAAAAATACAATATTTAACGTATTTAATGTTTTATGTTTACCTTTTTACAGGTCTGGTCATCAGTCGACCCGGGAACCAACCTACAGGAGGCTATGGAGCTGCCCATAATGCACCTCAAACTAACCAATACCAACAATATACTCATCAGCAACATCAGCAGCAACAGCAACAACACCAGCAACAGCAGCAGCAGCAGCAGCAACAACAACAACAACAACTATATCCACAAATGCTACCTCACCAACAACAGCAGCAATATCCACAACCACCGGCTTACCAACAGCATAATGTGGCTTACGTCCCTGACCATCAAAGTCCTGCACAACCACGAACAGGTAAATGAAGCCAAGGAAATTTACTCCATGCGGTCCATGTATAATGCTTTTACAAAAATGTGATTTAGCAAGTTGAAGGGATGTTATGTAATGGTAATTATGATCTAAATTGACCACACGGATCCAAAATGCAATTACTTGTATCATAATTGTATATAAATATGGATTTAACCAATTCTTTATTCTTGGAGTAGAATCATATTAAACAAAACCAAATCTAGTTAACATACCATTTGAATAATTTGGAAAGAGGAGAAGGGACACATTCTTCAGTACGTTCTATTATGTACAGTATAGCTACAACATGTATGATATTTTAATTACTTTTTATATAATTTCAGCTCCCTCTTACAGTGAGAACCCACCACCATACAGTAAGACAGAATGAACTTAGAATGGTCAGCTTATCAGGAGACTGAAACCAAAGTTTCTGTGAAAATGAACGTTTTTCTTATAAAACTATTGTAAATTACTGATATTCAGTGTCAGGTATCTTTTGTTAGATGATGTGATCAAAGGAGGTGTTTAGTGTGTAAACTTGAACTGTTTTATACAATAAATCATTTCTTTATGTGATATACTCAGAGACAATCCTGATCATGTTCTATAACTGGTGTTGATTAGGTTGTATTTCCACATTTTATGTTACGTCGATTTTTGTCAATGCATTGTATTTTAACCATGACATACCGATGATTATACTTAATTAAAACTAAGATCTGTATTTTGAAAGTTCCTGTTTAACTTGACCTAAATATTTCGTCAGAGTATTCAGGATTCTACGGTGACAAGGTTCGAGGTTATAAAACATGAGATGGATCTCCGAGCACAAAGCTCATATCTCGTCTTTTAGTGGTTCTAGTGTAATTATAATCGGACAATAATGACATTAGTGATATATTAGTCTGGCAGCAACTATATTGGTACGAACAATCTCGAGTATTTAAATGTGTACTTAAGTTCATGATGCTTTGAGAATGGAACTGATATTTTAGCTCGGAGATAGATAACTGATATTTTAGCTCGGAGTTGGATACTGCTCTCAAGTTTTATAACCTCGAGATGGCATGAGAATCTACGCATGTAAAAATACTGATGGCTTAGACACGTGATACTCACAATTCAGCTACGTCTTCCATATTGCTAAATACTTGCACACAACACTTTCTGTTAAAATTGCCCGTCCACTTGCCAACTTAACCCTAGTGGGACAGAATCATGACAACCGACCTCTTGTTCAGGACCAAACACGTGTTCTTCCCCACGGTTTGTTCGAAGATATACAAGCAGATGTCTAAAGTCGTCCTCCAGCATTTGTCAAAGTATTCACGCGGAGAAGTTTGAAACTAGTGAAGTACACGGTAAGTACTGGGTCTGGAACACTAGTTAAATAAACTACCCGTATGTGTACCACATAAATACTTCTAAAATTGCGAATTATCCGAAGGAAAACTTTATCTTTTAAGTTCACGGTGAAATGACAGATAACTCATTGCATAATGTTAGAACTTCATATATACAGTTGCGTCCCTTTGAATTTCGTATTTCAGAGAATTCGACCAGATACACTTAAGGTACTTAGTTAAATTATATGCGCAAGTTTCTGACTAAACAATTCACATTAGTCTAATCATTGTTTACATGTACATGTATATGCAAATCAATCATTATATTCAAGTCAATTATGTTTGCATGTTTTAAATATGATAGGGAAATTGTAATAAGTAAAATGCGAAGTGTGCTTGCCACTTTTTATAACATACGTCGTGAACTATGCATTTAAGAATACACACATACGTCTTCCTCTGACAATACTGTGATTGTTGTTTATAAATATGCTAATATGATAAAAATGAAGACAATTGACAATTCGCCAGCAATCGCAAAAAAAAACAGTCGTGATTATCATTTTAAGAAGGCGCCCTAAGTCTTGATATGGGGATGAAAAAGTGGGTTGATGCCTCTTATTGGGAAAACATTCTCGCCTGAAACCAATTGGGGAATGAAATTTCAAAGACTGAAAATTAAATTGGAAATTTGGGGAAAATTGCACGATTTCAAAGAAATTTTCAGAGGGAGACACTTGTACAACTATGTCATTAAGAAAACCCTGATCAGATATATCCGTCATCTCGGCAACAAGGCGTATTGCTCAAACCCAACGACCTCTCATTGTTATCAGCAAGCCAGATATGATAGCCAAGACAAAACAATAAGTTGCTGAAGACATATAAACTATACTGAAATGTTTGGAAGTGTCAGACAGGAACAAGATTCATTAAATATGATTGATGATTGAAAACAAAACAATTACAAAATCATACCAAATGGTTCATAATAGATTGCTGTGCTCACATCAAAATTACATCAGACAGCATTATATTAGATGATTTATCTGTACATACAATCGCTTGTCAGACAATAAATAATCATATACTCGTATCTAGTTTGTTCAAGTATTGTATTCATAGTTCAGGATGTCTGTTAAATGAGAGAGGAGGCGTTTAAATAATGCCGTTAGCTTGCTCTGTTATGGTAGAAACATTTCAGTACATTTGTAATACTTTCTCAAAACAGTTGAGTATTATTAAGCAAAACTTATTATTTTTTCTTGATATAATAATCATTTGATGAAAATAAAGTTTTGATTTTGACAGGCATGCATTTATAATTTTTCTGAAGTCTGACCACACCACTGTCTGTTAAGGATTTATAAACAACCTAGCTATACTGACGGTAGAAGAAAGTCATCAAAAAGTCTGGATTTTTTTAAATAGCGTAATTCTGTCAAGCTGTCACTGAGAGTGAACATGTCGCGTCTTATATTAGTAGTAGCTGATATGTTTGATTTTTGAATTTGTTTGAAATTTCTATGAAATTTTCAGAGACAACTAGATCTTGGATACTACATGTACTATACAACACATGGTCATGTTTTAGAACATATATCACACATGTGGTGTACTTGTATGAATATTCTATATGACAATTGAAGAAATACTGCCAGTTTATTCACTTTAAACCCGCACACAAGAAGTGTTAGCAAGTTCTTGTCCAGTGTAAATATATTTTAATCTAAGAATGTTTAATCCTATTATTCAAATGATCATGTTATGTCTTCATTTATGTGAACCCTTTGCTTATATTGACTCTGGACATAGCCTTACCTAACCCAAAGAGAGTGTCCTAATATATTTTTGTGACGATTGATTTATCAATCGTACACAGTGCTTTTGTTTTATTTTAAAAGTTTTGACACTAGTCCCGGGAGCTTTGATATGTAGTTTATCGTCTCGAGGAGTTCTACATCCGAACCATTAACAGGGAAATGGTCAACCACAATTCAAACTTTGGAATCCTTAAAAAATACTGTAGATGCTGATATCGGGGTATTATTGGATGTGAAAAATATTTGAGTAAACAGTGGGTAGATTCTGGACGTTATATATATGACCCCAATACGTCATCGAGACTCGCCTGACCATGTGAGCTTATTGAAATTTAATCCTGACAACACGTTTGAATTCGAGGTTTTCTTTGACGTCAACAAATTCATTATGTATATACAAATGTACATGTATGTACGAGTAGATAGAAATAAGACAACAACACGTGTATATTCAATTATAACATTTTTACAGCGGATTCACATAGTATATAACATAATTTTATGTCTCATTAACTAACTGGTTTGAAACAAATTGATGGCATAACTAAAGTATCCATGCATGCACCATAAATGTATGTTACAGCACATTATGTAATACAAATACAGTTCGTGTAACAGTCATATAAATTAAAGACGGAATTCCTATGTTGTTGATGTAAGCGCATTCTATCCAAATTGGGATATACAGATAACCGAAAACAAACAATCCACCTGAATGAATGACTCTATTGCGTTTTGATCAGCCTGCATTTGTTATAATCTACACAAAAACACCTTACCACACATATTATATATCCTAGTGTCAAAGGTTAATTTATCCATCATGTCAATGTAATCCTTCAAAACTGCGAAAAGATAAAAATGAATGCCATGTTTTATGAAGACTTCATCACATCTGACAGACATACTACATGTGTTATTCCGTAAATCCTGTCTACAGAAACTTGCCTTGTTTTAAAACTCCTATTTTTTCGAACTCTCCTATTTTTTCTTAGAATGCCAAAGCTTTCCGAAGAACACTGATTTCACCGAAAAAGTCCACACAGCACATAAAAAGAAAGAAATTTCGCTATAAGGCCAATATTTCATATTATCCGAGAAACAAACAAGGAATACACAAATAGACTGTATGGACTTAATGGACGACTGTATCAAAATAACAGAATTCACCGTCTTATAAAATGTATATCCGGTTTTCCAGATCTCTTGGCAGGACAAAATAAAGAATATTTTTCTCTTTCTCTATATGTACACAAATTCCTGGACACTTTCCGCTACTTATGTACACTATATAATAATGAATAATACGAACTACAAATAATTGCCAATTTTACACTTTCTAACATCCGTTAAGAAGAATTTAAAAGCACACAACAACATACAAAATTCTATAAAATCATAAATCCAATAAAAAGTTTCTCCTAGGTTCCTTTGTCCCCGCCGCCTTGAACTTCCGCTTGTGTTTGGCGCTTCTTGGCTTTTGCTGTTGTACGCTGCCTCCGCGTATTGGGTCCGGATGGAGGTAATCCGAGTGGCAAATGTTCAGGATTGGCGCTATTACTGGGCTCATTTTCCTTGTTTTCTTTAGAATTATCATCATTTTCACCACTTTGTAATCGTAATTCAGGTGAATCGGAATGCAATCGTCCAATATCACCTAATCTAGTCTTTGGCTGTTTCGTATCAGTTGTAACATCATCAACTTCTTTAATTGTATCAGCGGGTAATCTCGATTTATGTTTAGGAACCAATCCATCCATAGATTTAGAGAAAGCAGCAAACTGATTTTTCAGTCCATCTGTTTTATCCTCTTGTGGTTCTTTAATGTTTTCTTCGTCAACTTCCTGAATTTCATCGAACGTGACAGGTTGTGTTTTATATCGAACTCCTTGCCTAGCTGCGCGATTTCTTTTATTTTTTCTCTGAACGGGTGAATTCCCTACAGAGTATTCCGGGTTTAGGTGAAGCCTCGACAGTCGCTCCGGAAAATGGGTCTCAAAATGAAACAAAGGGTCGTGGACTCGAGCCGGGACCGCCATGTTACTCATTAATACTCAGACAATGTCACTTTGTAGTTCTGGAATAAACAAATAATAAGGGTTAGGTACAGATAAACAGGCATCAATACACTACACGATGTAAACAATAATGGGATATCCCGATTCCATTTTATGAAACATAATTTAAATATGACAATAACTAACATAGCTATTACAAATACAATACGTGTGACGTAAAGCGGGAAAATGCCATAAGTGGACAGAAAGAAGGGATGTTCAAAGCCTCATTAGCTTTTTGTATGTTAAAATTAAAGTAGGTCTTATTTTACCTAGAATAATGTCTTATCAGTGAAATTGACTTTTATTTTCTTTATAATCATTCCAAAATTTTCATTTTTAATCACGAAGTACATAAAGAAATATAGCACTGTATAATGAGTTTTTTTTCGATGATATTGCAAAAAAATAAGAAAAAGCATCTGACCACATTTTTACGAGATCTGGCTAAAAAAGTCATTATGTAAACATTGTTTTAGAGCAAATAGAATATATTTTTTATATTTTACAATTATTTTATCAATTGTTCTAAATTACTAAATTCAAAAAGCTAACGGGCCTTTAAATTGTTCAGATTTGGATTGTGGTTATAATGTCACTAGATTGATGCTATTTTGTAACGTAACAGCTGAAATCGATACAAGAGACAATATTAAATCTGTGAAGAAATCGTGTGACAAGAATGATGGATCTTTTAAATGAAACAAATATTACAGTTTTCCACTGTGTTAGTTAATTTAGACAAACAGTCATTTTACAATCTATTCAAAGGTAATCGGCCTACTTTATACCTTTGGTCATTTTACCGAACATAAAAAGCAAATAAGTCATAGGTAAACACAAAAGATCATTGAGAAATTCATAACAATTATAACACGAATCTATTCTGGAAATGAATTTAACCCCCCCCCCCTCCCGATTATTCGAATGTACTTCACAGTAGGATATGTATATACAGTAAAACCTGTGATAGCGGCCACCTCTGTACAAATTCAAACCCAGTGAATAAAGGTTCTTCTTTGAAAAACCCCGTCATTGATTATTTAGAACAAAATGATCTCCGAATAAAGGACCCTGCCAATAAAGGTCACACAATGTATTTCCCAAGGGTGGCCATTGTTCACAGGTTGACCTGTACTAATATAAATGAAACCACCCTTATGAAGAAACCTATGGCAGACTGAGTTTTGTCCGTCATGTCTTTTATGATTTTATATATTAAGTGGTTTTGTAAGTGGGTTATTGAGGAAGGTAGTATTTTGGAGGAGGGATTTGTACGTGTTAATTTTAGGAATCCTATTCTTATCTGTCTTATTTAGAATTTGTTTTTCACTTTATTAAAGTTTATCTATATCACTCCTTTTTACTTCTGTTTGTTGTCTTACTGGGGATGGCTGCGGACATATCTAGTTACATCCAGGACTTTTTTTACAGCTCTTTCTATTTATTTCTTTTTTAGAAACAAAAGTTTATTGGCACTGTTACACTTTAATTTTCATCTACTTCTTTTACGCCTGTGCTTGATTTACTTAATTTTTAGATCCTATATAAATGTCCTTCAATGTTTATACAGACCATTGTTATCAGATAGACCATTATCTGCAATAAGTGTCATGAGCTTTTTAAGAATAATGTACACATGTATATTAAATAAAATCTATGCGAGGTCTCGTACAACGAAAAAACAACACCAAACATGATCATCATCGGCAACAACAACAACAATGTCACGGGTGGAAAATGCTGATTCAAGTAAACTAATTGCACTTTCTAAAGATGATTTTATCAAACAAAATTGGCCATAAAAATGCCTAGATGATATTTAAATGTTATAACAAGTTCAGCGTACACGATTTTGCCTCCTTCAGAACATGGGAGCGATTGATATTGCACGTTCTAATCGCCTCAGGTTAATTACTCAAAGCTGTTTTATGCATTTTGTTCGATTTCATCTTTGTATTCAACTTTTAGTACACGATAATCATAGAATATAAACTACAAAATTTAATATCATAAAAACAAGTGTAACGATATGCTCTGAAACAAATCGTATAAACTTTTTGTTCGCAGAATAAAATTACCAAAACTATTGATATGTCATAGTGGAAATATGTGAATCTATTTCATACATAAACAGTTGGCCAGTAAGCACCAATTCAATCAGATTGATCCGGCATACATTTTGTGCACCGGAAATTAAGTACATGCATGCGCATGCGCCAAATATTCCATCAGCATGGCGTTATAATGTTTTTTTCTAATACAATTATCAGTTCGTAAATCGGCGCCCAACTCTCTGCACTCTTTTGTTTTTAGTACTAGGGTACTTAAATTCTGTATGCACGTTGTGTGCTATGAGAGTATTTGAAGAGGATCATTGTTTTCATCTTCAATCTAAGATCAGATATAAGTGCTGTAAAATCATCAATACTCTGGCTTCAGTCTTCACTTGTTTCTAACGTTTCTACCACTTCATGTCTTCCCTGTGGTTTCATCTTGTTATAACTACGATAGGAATCAGAGAATCAGAGAATATATTTCTTTCTGTAAGTGTGCATTATTTTTGTATCTTACGAGTCATTTATCTTGAGTCTTCATTGAAACATTTGCCGTATAATTATGCATTCGCATTTCGATGCAAATATCTGTATACACCCAACGCAAACACTACATTATATATACTTCATATTCCTTTATTCGGAGCATTTATTCCGGATTTGAGAAGCTAATGGACGTGAGACAAAATAATGTTTGAAACTTTTCATGACTTGTCTCATCTTAAACATGATAAGAATACTGCCTACCTAATATGCAGGATCTTGTTATGTGATGTATGATGTTAATGTTGTGTAGAGAGAAGCTCACCACTACTTTGATAATATAGAAATACCGTCAAACATGTGTTAGCGGCCATAAATTCAGCTAATTGTTTTAAAAACCGTCATTGATTTTTATAACAAATTGACCCCAGAATAAGGTGCACCTATCAATAAAGACCACATATTCCCCAAGGATGGCCTTTGTTTACAGGCTTAACTGTTTGTTTAGATGATTTAGTTTTGTAATATTGTACTCGCAGAAGACCTTTAACATACAGTTCATACGACAAAATATTACCAGAAAAAACGCATTAAAGACGTGATAACCTTGAAAGGAAACTTTCAGTAACAACAGAAACAATATTTTTCATGCAGCCATGGAGGTAAATATAAGATTTTCTTGTGCAAACGTATCATGTTTTTTAAGTCTTTGAACTGATGAAATTTTGAAATAAACACACGTCCATAAATAAAACAGAACATCATATTTCTGATAATCACGCGGATAAAGACGGTCATATCTTTATCACATGGCGAGGATACACATACAACAGGATGCGCACGTTTTTATTTATGTACCCTATAAAAACAATAAGCATAAATATAACGAAAACGTTCCACGGATGAGATACATATATCTGGTGGTATAAATGATAGTCAGTTAAACATTGTTACAGAACGGTATCATGAGAAATATGCCCCCAGGTATTATGTACAAATGTACTTCACATGTATTTCACATGAGGATTGGGAACTGTTTCAAAAGCACAACATTGCGAGTTGTAAAAGAACAAAGATAACATGTATATATTTGTACTTATATTATGAGGGTCATTCATAAATATGTCTGGTCAAGTATCCTTTTATATGACGCATTTCTTCAAGTCTTATTTATTTCATGCATGACTTATACTGTGACTAAGAACAAATATAATTAAATTATTTTTCTCACCGTACCAACAGCCAGGGTTGATCGGCGACCTTTTCAGCTTTTCCCTGTGAGTGAACCTGGCCTACACCCGGATAGAACTATCAACCTTTTGTAAACTAGGTGGTCAGCTTCCTCAAATGTGACACTCACAGCGTATAGAGGAAGACTTTGTATCTACTAGTTTGAGACCATAACAAGGTGACCCACGGAGCCCTCAATGAAAAGCGCTCATTGCTATAACGATTTACGGAAGACGACGATTATCAAAAAATGACGTTGATGAGGAAAAAACGATTTATATGTGTTAATGATTTTTTTTCAATTTTATAGAACTATTGAGTTTTTGCGTTAGTTGAATCTTGTCAACACAACTAACATCCTAACAGATAAACGGACTCATCCCCACCAGACAACATTATCTTATCATACATAAAAGATGCTGCAATTTCCTATATGATGAAATGTTAACGTTTTCAATTACATTAATTAATTATCTCCGTATTGCACAATCAAATAGAAGATTTGCACGTCTGCTTATCGTCTGTCAAGAGTTGCATCTGTGCAGTCTTTGATTAGTGGTATACAAATATCTATAAATCAAAGCGAATTACTATCTATGAAATTCCTCGTAACACCCATATGCCTGCGTAAGTAGTAAGTTATACATACTTTAAAGAAATGAATATAAGACAAAATGGCGTTCATTACGTTTTAAGGATAAGATTATATTATTATAATTACACTGCAACCCATAAAGTTAAACGTAAGATGATGACAAGCAGAATAAAGTCTGAGGTCATTAAAATAATTGAACTTTCTGTATTATGCATGAAGTACATCTGTACGTCATGTAGCATACTCTAGTAGGCATCCTACTCCGTGGTTCTCCGTGATCGAGAAGTTGTGGCCCCTGACATGTAATAACTAGTAATCAACACGGGCGTAAGTACCCAGCAAGAAAATAAACAGTGAACACATTCTCAAGAATAAGCGTCTGACCATATATATTGAGGGACTAAATAAACGTAGTATTATACAAAATGTACATCATGTATGGATTAAATAGGCACATAACATACTGACTCAGTCATGCTGAGATTCATGTTGTACGTTAACGTCATAGCGGTGGTATCAACTCAGCTTACCACACAAGCATCTAGAGTACTCGACCAGACTATTTCATTGAGCGCAGAAAACGCAGAAAATGACCACTCTATCAATCACCCACATTTAACTTAATTAGTTACACTGTCAGAATCACCAAATAAGACATGCTAGTCCTTGATCAATACAAACTTAAGAATGGCGTGCATTCAATTAGCACCGTGGTATTACATTACAGTCAATTCTGAGTGTTGAGAATATCACCAATGTTCGAACAGCCTGATTGGTGAATTCAAATAGTGCGTACATTTTGATTGGTTCAAATGATATATAACTTATTTACAACCGTTCTTTAGTTAATCTAAAACTTGTGTCTAAACTTACACTAGTATTACACTGAAACGTATACATGTATACATGCTTTAATGAGGTAACTCATCTGAAATTGAATATATAGATACAGCACTGAGTCAGAGCGATTGCACCTTAAATGAATTAAGTTTCAAAGAGTTACCTGTGTCTAGATATGTGTGCTCGAATTAAACTAAAATATTAGTGCACTTAAGTATAACTACTTACACGCATTCACCCTAATAAGCACGTGTCTAAATTACACGCATAACGCAATTATGAAATATTACACAATCAATTATATAATTTGTTCTCTATTAAATGTAATCTAATTTGAATACCAAATCTGATGTGATTCATACACACTATAATTACGTTATTACTAGAACATCATGACTGGCTGCAGAATAATCCAACAAAAACAAGATACAAATGTAAGTGATCGTGTTGTTTTCTTGTTTAGATGCAAATGCGTCATGACCATTTCACAATACGTAAAGAAACTAAACTAACTCACGGTCAATTTGTTCTAAAAACAGCAGTGATTTGTAAGGCTCGGGTAACATGCTCATTTAAATTAGGGTAGTTATAATAGGTCAGGATCGTTTTATTTATTTATATTGACCGTTGAAAAGTGCGTGGATAGGTATAAAAGCGAGAAAGTGGGTGTACCATTCCTCGGGCCTTATAAAAAAGATAATGGTCGCCGTGAAGATTTTCTGGTTAGTCGGGTCAACAGAAATAAACGATTTTTACGTCTAACTACAGCTAACAATGCGGTGGATGTTTGTACCTGAACCCAACATTCATAACCAGAAATGAAACAAAACGTATCTCTGCATTTTAACAGATTGAAACAAAAATGGATAAATCACGTTGCTTTGATTGAATCCATGAAAGTGTAAATATTTACAGACAGCTTATATCACATTACGGTTACTTTCAGCATTGTAGGTGCATTGAAATAAAATGTATACCTCCAGTGTAATATGATAGCAACATGAATTACACTAAATCTTCTTATCAGGAATGCCTACTCTGTGATGTATATATCATCGTTAAAACTTTATTGAATGCTGCAATCAGTTCGGATTGAAGTTACAAATGTATCTGCATGTACACTTCAAGTAGTCCAGTGGATATATCATAGAAATTATTGCGGTGTAGCATTAACATCCATTTGGCGATTTGTTTGCAGACATTGCGAGCTAATCATACCGGTATATAAGAAGTGATATCCTCGTAGAATGCGGAGGATATGATTAGTACAGTTAAACCTGTGTTAGCGGCCACTTCTGAATAAAGTCCACCCTGTGAGTAAAGGCTAATCACTGGTTATTTAGAACAAAATGACATCTGAAAAAAGGACACCTGTCAATAAAGGCCACATGTTGTCTTTCCTATGGGTGGTATTTGTTCATACTGCTGATTTGACAGTTCTGCTAAAGTTACCTATGAGAAGTTGTAAACCAAAAAATACTATGTTTCCATTAACACCTCATCCATTATATAGCATCAGAAGGTCAGCAGAACTGTAGATGGTCGGGTTGGTGGAAACCTGATACATGTTTAGGTCGTGAGGCCCAGTGGCCGTCGCGTATGGTTATATTACGCTCACATTGAGAGGTCGTAAAAACTGGATACAACGTCACATCTGTCAACTAAATAAATCACGGAACATATTTCTCACATGGGTTTTTGTTGTTGTTATATTTTTAGTTTCCTGATTGTACACATGATTTACGTTTTTTTTCGCTCATATTTTGTAAATTTGTAAAAAAATAACACCGGTGATTCGTTCATGGATTTGTTGAGCATTTTATACACCACACCATGTGTTGTTGTAATTTATGTGTTTCATTATCATAGTTATGTTGTTTTACGTTGTGACTTTGTTGCGCAGGAATTAATTGCCTCATTTATTCGTTGACTTGAGTTTTTTGTAATAATATCAACAGTATGTTAACTAGATCAGCTTCATCGTTGTGTATTGACAGAACTGTTCAAAGAAAATGTGGAAAGATCCTTTAAATAAACTTACAGCTTTTGATTCCATCCGCTTGTCATGGATTTGTCATGTTTAATTATTGTGCACAGTATTGTCATAATATAGTTCACGACTAAATATGTTAAAACTACAGAAAATATAACGACTGTATGTCGTTTATAATGTGTGAACCGATTTTAATGTTGCTGACTATATTGATAATGTATTTACATATTCCCATGTTATCTTGTATGCGCTGATTGCATGTCTGATATTGTTTTGTTGTTGATTCGATGTACTGTAGTGGTTTGTGTGTACGACATGGTGTAATATCGTACCGGGATTTCTCAGAAACTACTTAATTCTGTGACAAATTAGTGATTTTGTTGTCTGTCTGTCGCTTCAAGGTTACAGCACGCACGTTATAAGCACCATATCAGCAACATTCGAGAAGCTTAATGTTTAATAAGACGAATGATTAAAACTGTTTACATCTCTACACAGTTCAAAACAGTAGTTGAATTCTTTAGTGTATATTTCACACTGGTAGTTATAATTAAGAAGACATTTACAATCAGCGATGATGAACATCAAGTTTCATGTTCATCAAAGAAAGCTGGCATAGATGCCAACAATCGCAATAACCTAGCTAAGAAGCCTTCACCTTCTTCCCGAGTCACGTGGTTTGTCTCGGAATAAGATCAAGTTTGCTGCAGGTAAGCCGACGATACTTTCCCATACACATCAATGTATTCAACAAGTGGAAACGCCTCAAAATTTAACAACAGACAGAAGATACAGACTAGGACACACACAAAAAACACTCACACAAAACTACGCATCAGAAATTGGCTCCAATATCTATGAATCATACGAAGCTCACCTGTATTCTAAGACTGACAGTATAATCCATGACTACGGTAGAGCTGCTGTTCGCGTTGGGTGTCACAATACGATAACCTCTCAGAGAACTTGTGATAGTTTGAACAATGTCTCTGGTCTATTTACAAATCATTCAGGTAATACATTTTACAATGGTTAACATCAACAACGTCCAACGAGACCATAGTAAAGTCCTCATTTCCTAACTAGTATAGACTATAAACTCTAATACAATACATCTTGATGGTGCTTTGAAGTGTAAGTTGTTAAGTGCATGCAATTGTTTTCGTTTCCTTATTGCAGCTCAACGTTTTATCTCTCTCATGAGTTGTATTTCTAAACACCAATGTTATAGTCTATTAGTGAATTAATTGACATTCAATGAATTCATCTAACACGTGCAGTCTCATCCTGATAAATTATTAGGATGGATAACCGAAGCGTTTGATTTTAAATCCGGGGCCGGTGTGGTATGTCAAAATATTATTTGCACGCAATGAGAACACAATCCCAAAGGGAATTGTCAAACAATGTTTACTTGATCATAATTAGTAAAACTCCCTAGCTGATGTTACTTTAGAAATGCACTTGATAGGATTCCAACCGATATTATTTGTTGAAATTTAGTGGTCATTGACCTTCTATAGAATGTTCTGTCTACCCTGGTGAATACAATTGTCATACAATGTGTACACTACACAAACGTAGTGACGTCACGCTATGTATAGAACGATTGTCATAAGCTACGCCTGGGCATATTGTTGTCGTAACTTCCGCCTGTGAATGATTGTATGTCGAATTTGTAAACTGAACATTAAAATTGTGTTGTACATGTTTTATGTGTCAACTACATAGACTAGCAATCTTAAATGTTTCTTTGTTCATAACGATGTAGTATCCGTTGTTACAATACACAGCAAACTGTTGTTGTGATAATGTCCTTGTTTGTCGGTTACAAAGTTATCTGTTTTAGAAATAAAAACTAAAGCGGTAAAACAGACAACAGAGAAGACGTAAACAAGCAAGCGAGCCAAACCGCAGACCGCCCAATCGGAATACTTCTGGGTTTCCCCCAATTAGTACACAACAAGCTACAAACCAAAAATACCGAAAGTCTCCGATTAGACAATCGTTGCTTTCAAGTACACTAGTACGATTCACTGCAATATGAACTGTACTCTTATATTAGTTATATGTGCCAATTACTTGTGTGCGTAAATCATCCCGATGTATAAATGTGAGAGATTTTACCTGAAATGTTATAAATCTTATCAAACGAGGCCTTTAATTACGATGCAATTAATGGATAAAGAATATAATACAGGTTAACTGGATGGAGTTAATGTTGCCTGTAGGGGTAGCAGGTACCCACGTGCCGTTATTCAAATACTGATATAATTGATCAGAGCTTACATCAGACAAATCATATATTCTCATCACAACGGTATTGATAATCAAATTTGATATAATTATATATACAGTAATTATTCTTCCAGACATATATCTTATTATACGCATCATTCTTTATAATCTGACTTGGGAGTTAAAACACTGAGTGATGACAAAATGAAGATACTTTCATCATTTGATATTTTTGCAATTTATGACCATATGTACAAGAAACTAACTTTTGGTCGCTTAAATGTCATAAAAATTATCAATTAAGTTATCAAACGCTATGAAATTTCAGCCATCCTTAACAATTATCTATGAGACTATGAGTTAAGGGTGTTCGCGACATCGTCTATTTGTTTCGCTTTTTCAAATTATTACATTACTTTGAAGGCACTCAAATCAGGTATCTTTATAGTTTTACTAGTTATAGAATAATAGTGAATACAATATTAGTGCACATGACCTGTGTACAGTATAAAACAACACATTTAGGATAAAGACAAGCCTCTTTTGAAAGGTTTATCCTTATTTATTCAGACGACAATGATACCAGGAATGTGAGTCGCAATTAGATTGTACAAAACCAAAAATAGCGAGAGAGATGACATTTTGTAGCCTATAATATGGCTATACATAACATGTTTGATATTCCAGCCAGACAGATGCAAATATATGTTTCTCATCTTGAAGTAAACATCTCCAAAAAAGGAAACAAAAAAGTAGACTGGATTTATATATAGATAGATAGTTTTCGTAAGTACACAATTTAATAACCTCGTTTTCGTTAGTACACAATAATGACCTCGAGTTCATAAGTACACAATAATGACCTAGTTTTCGTTAGTACACAATAATGACCTAGTTTTCGTTAGTACACAATAATGACCTCGTTTTCATAAGTACACAATATTGACCTAGTTTTAGTTAGTACACAATAATGACCTCGTTTTCATAAGTACACAATAATGACCTCGTTTTAGTTAGTACACGATAATGACCTCGTTTTCATAAGTACACAATAATGACCTCGTTTTAGTTAGTACACGATAATGACCTCGTTTTCGTTAGTACACAATAATGACCTCGTTTTCATAAGTACACAATATTGACCTCGTTTTCATTAGTACACAATATTGACCTAGTTTTAGTTAGTACACAATAATGACCTCGTTTTCGTTACTACACAGTAATTACCTCGTTTTCGTTTGTACACAATAATAACCTCGTTTTTGTTAGTACACAATAATTACCTCGTTTTAGTAAGTACCCAATATAATGACCTCGTTTTCGTAAGAACACAATTATGACCTCGTTTTCATAAGTACACAATACATTTAAGTTTAAGTTTATTTAAAAATTTAAACAATGACAAAATCAACGCAAACACACATATTTAAAAGAACCTTATATTACCCCCCCCCCCCCCAATAGATATAAGTAACATTTAATTAAGAAACATTTAACACACAAATAATAATTAAGAAGTAGTGTAAACAATAGCCATAATTAACTAAGCAGCATTAAGTAATTCTAATTTCTCTAATCTTAATTTTGTTGCAAGAAAAATGAATTTTGCAATATTATTACATATTGTGTTTGATTGTTTAGACATTAACGTAATAGATTTGTTAATGGAAGGCCAAGATACATTTTTGATACATTTGGTTCTTAAGTTGTTATAAGCATTACAACACGTGAGGAAGTGATATTCAGATTCATCTTGGTTCATAGAACATAATTTCCAGATGTGATTTTCTCTAAATATATTGTTGTATCTTCCGGATTCTATCTCTAGATTATGAGAACTTAATCTGAATCGGGTCAGTTCCGTTCTATATTTTAACAATAATGACCTCGTTTTCATAAGTACACAAAAAAGACAAAAACTGTCTATTTTATGCAGACGCACCAAAATGAACTCAAACATGACAAAACATCTAATTACCACAACAATTGTGAAAATGGCAAATGTGTTCATCGTATTATTTTGAAGTATAATGAATCAGTCAGTGTTAATAATTAGCTTGACATATACCAAAATAATTAACTGCAATTGGTACACTATAAACCATCTACGGAACATTGCTTAGTTAATAAAGACCGTTCAGTGACTCAACAGTAAGTTCAGGGAGTGAAGGGGAAACTAAAGTTGTAAACATTTTATTGAAAGTCCAAGAAATACATTTAGCATTTTAAACCTCACTTAAAATCCTTACAATATACATAATTATGACACAAAAATAATTGAAACACGCCTTTAAGCAACATATATAATCCCACAACTGGCAAGTGCCCAGTATTTGAATAACTGCCGATACATTAAAATATGATAAATACTTTTGAAGCCTTCACTATAGACAGTATCAGCAATGGGTCTTAGATCGTTAGTATGATAATAGACGTTCAATGTGGCGTTTGGCCACCATGGGTTCGGTATAAAGAACACACTACTCGACATGAGTAACGCACGTCATTTTTATCGGAAGCATAGATATTTCCCGGAGGTTAATATTGGCCATCTTTCAAGGGTGTGTTTTGTTTTCTAAAACTTTCGACAACAAGGCATGTAAGATTACTGAAGCACAAGGCAATCAGTGGAAAAATGATTAAATTGTTAAGATGAACTGTTGAGCACCTGTCCATGTATTTTAATGAAGAGAGAAAGCAATAAAAATGACGAGGTAAGTCATAACAACTCTATAACATCCTTTTAATTCACTATTTGCTTTCATAAATGGTATGTATCATTTAACTGATTGTTACGTAATAAAACAACGATAAAACTATTCGTTCGAACGGGTGATCGGACAACAACATACGTCTATACAGAATTAGACCGTTCTATCATAGCGTGACGTCACTACGTTTGTCTAACCTCTTTACATAGAACTGATTACTATCCACATTTAGATAGTTATACATACGCTAAAATATAGTTCTGCAGAAGGATAAAAAATATCAAAACAACCATATCGGTTGTATGTTATTAACAAAATTTGTTTAGTTATGTAAAATGAATACGTCATATATCTATTCTTGTGCTTTTGTCAATAACACTAATTATTCAATGAAACGCAATGTTGAAGTACGCTTGGCTCCAATGTTGTACCATACGGTGACGTCACGTTATTTGTTTATAACTTCCATTTTGTAAGTAGTTCCTGCAAATACCCATAATGCCCCGAGCAGAAGAACACAGGTCAGTGCATAGCGCTACCGTAGTGTACACATTGGAATTAAACAAAAGGCTAAGTTTTAAACGAAATCCAAATCAGACGACGTTTCTCAAGAACATCGTCTTAAGATATTTCTGTGATAGATTCGAATCATTTTATTATCCATGGATCCTGAAATCACGAACATTTGTATCACCAAGAAAATAAGATAATGATGCATTGACTTTACACTTTTGAAATTAATTGATATCCGTCCAAACTTGCAATATTCTAAAATGTAAACTTAACACGCCATAAACCGTTTTAAAGTGCAAAAATCGTAGACATTATTAATACCAACGGGGCATTGATTGCGTGTTTACAAGACGGAATCTCAGATAACAGCGCTAGCGTAGCCTTCAGAAAACTTTTAATTTTCGAAGAAACTAAATTAACTGTTTTATTGTTCAGAATAATTTGATAATAAAATAAAAACTAGCAGAATACATTAAATTTTGAACGCATATGAACAGTGAAGTCGAGTGGGGGAACATTAACACAAAATGTTAAAACATACCACTTCACTTAACACTTAGAATATTAGAAAAAGCTGTAAAAATGTTATTAGCTCCGTACTATTGTTAGACGAATCTTCAACAAGTTGTTTAACACATGTTTCTCGTTTTAGTTGGAGTACAATAATTGGAAGTATGTGTTTTATATTTACAAACCTCCACTTTAACTTTTTAACTCGGGGTGAATTCCAAGACAAGATAGAAAATTGACGAGGAACTGTTGTACAGACCAGGTTAGATATATACGTACTTGTAATTATGACGACCTAGAAATGCCGAATCAATTATTGCTGTACTGGTTAGCTTAAACAGATGAAACAGATTCTAGACTATAGACATTCTTCATAAAATGTTGAATTTCAGTTTAGTTCCTGTTTGAACTGACTGACTGTTATAACCTTTGAATGTCTTCTATGAGAAATATTTGATAATGTGATGATGAATTTATCAACAATCACAACTCAAACACCGAGCACTCAACTCTGAATACTAGTACAACATGCTCATCACTCAATTCGAAGCAACTCAACATTCTTCACTCTTCTCTTAGCACTCAACATCCGTCACTTTGAGTATTCTACACTTTTCACTCAACATCCAGAACTCAAGTTCTAATTGTGGGTTCGATTATTTGACTAGAAAGAAGAAATGAATTTAAAACTGTCCCACATTCATAATCCTGCTGACGCTGCAGAAAATCCGCTGAATTCCTGGTACATGTACATACAATATCGTTATGTTTTATATATGTAATGTATGTACATTTTCTTTCACCGGAGATCTGACCTTAGGATAATCTAGGTGACCAGGTTAGTGTGCGAGATTCTATATATGTTGATAGCTTAAAACACAACAAATTAGATTAACTGTTGCTGACAGGTAAATCGTACAAAGCAGTTGATATACTGTCTAGCATCGCTTACAACATATAATGCTCATGTAAGAACAGTTTGGCTTTGTAACAAAAACTTTTCTTCAAATAAGGTTACGCGTACAGCTTAATACATTTAATGCGCCCTTCTTAATGTTAGCTAGATAAACAAATCAACTGCAAGTAGCAGCTAACAATGACTTACCTGTACTAAAGAATTTGATTTTAAAAATCATTTGTTTGAAACGATTGTGAATTAATAACCTGATTGGCGAGTAAAAAAAGACTATTTATGCATACGTATGTTTACTATGAATCTCCAGCAGGAAATATAAACATTATAAGGTTAATCTTGTATTTTTATTTATGCTTCAATAACCATTACCACAGCATGATACAGACATAAACAACACAGGAACGTACAGGTAATTAACATGTGATTAACGTTGTTTCATGTACGGGCGAAATATCTAGTGATCTCGATCGTGTTTAGTTTTTGTGGTAGCTGTAATGCAATCATGTAGAATGCCTGTACACATAGATTTATTGTGATATCAGGAATCGATATAAATATTCATGAGACAGAAATTACCTTATTGAATAACATTCTTTTTTTTCATTATATCGTTTACGTTATGAGAAAGGCATGGGACTTATACGCGGATATGTAAATACAGTACAACCTCTCCTGAGCGGCCCTCTCTTGCGCAACAACCTCCCTTCAACAATGTGTTCAGCATAATTTTGTCCCACTGCACGACTTAACAATAAAATTAACATCTCTAGAGCAAGTACCTCTCAACAACATAATTGTGCTACTACAAAAGGCCGTGTTTCTTTGGAGAGGTTGAATTTTTTATAGCAAATAGGTACTGAATACTTCATTCACGTACAAACGGAACTACGCTGATGGTTACGTACTATGCACAGAAGCCAACATTGACATAGAATGCATTATAACAAACATTTGGTACGCAATACCAAGCTCGAAAGACGGAGACGTACATTACATAATGTAGGGAATATTGGAGAAAAATTAATGAAAATGTGAATAAATTAACCAGAATATCTCCGGACTCGATAAACTATTCGAAAATAGTTGGGATATAAATGCCCGAATCTCTCGTATCAATTATCTCCCCTCTGTTGGGCGGCTCTGAAATGACTACAGCTGTCGAAAGGGTCGTTAAACAAATGCACATACTGACAAACTACGAAATTATGTTCAATACAATTCAAATTTTAAGCCAGTCAGACAATTAAGATATTACTTTAATAAATGAATGATTTGATTGTACACACACAATGGTTAACACAATAACTTTGTTTGATAAACGCAAGACGTACATGCATCATGTAAGAACAAAAATAAAACAATAAGAATTGTAATGAAATGTCGTCTGTCCTGGACATATAATAAATCAATTTCATAATTATTCAACGTGTCAGTTTTAATGTTTTATACATAAATGCAAACATCTAAAAGTGAATTAGATATGCAAACATAAGCAACTACTATTATCATGATAAACAGTGGTTAATTAAAGAATGATATATGATTTATTTTGCCATCACGTACAATATCGAGACATTAGATGAATATATAGATACAGAAACACGTGGGATGTACGTTTACATAATACTAAGTTATTATGATGTTATACACATGTAAGGTGGTAGCTCAGTACATATAATTAGTTTTTTGTATATAATCTGTACAGATCAATCATGAGTTAATACGCACCAAATGACATCCTGGATTAGAAGTATAGTTCACCAGGTACAATATATAGAATACAATGTTAAATTTGAATTAAATACATTAATTCGGCTGATACTGTCTTCATTAAAGCGATAAGCAGCGAACATTTCATTTGGTGTAAGATAGACAATATAATTATGACATATATAAATGCATGTACAACAATCTCAATGTTATGTTCGGTAACACTATTGTACTCATACTATTCTCAAAACGAATTCATTAGTAGTGGGTTACACGTCAGCCACTGAACCAGGAAATATAAAGTTCGAACACCAGATAAAACAACGGAATCGATTCCCGAGCAAGTAGACTCGAGATATGTTTAAATACGATTTTTCATCGCGATCAAACTTTTATAATTATTTAGCATGAATACACAGACCTTGTAATGTTGTATTTCACATCATGACAATGTACATATATTTATAAAAAAAAAACTTTTCCTTAAAGTCAAGTCATTGATTAGTATCCCAAAATAGTGTCATTTTGATATTTTAACGTTAATAACAACTGAAACAGACGTGGCATCTCTAGACTACAAACGTATGTTAATTTCTCTACAAAAGTTGCCCCGCAAAAACATAATAAAAGTACGTACAGTCACGTGTCAATAATTTACATGAACATACCAACATAACCATTATTGTTCCCTAAAGAATAACTAGGATTTCAAATTTCACTCCGTTGTGGATAATGGCGTGTTAAGAACTCTTAACTAGAATTCAAACGAACATCGATCAAAAAGCAAAGATTATTGAAACCATTCTGCTATATTCTGCAGCTGATTCCTGCTTAAACTGTCTAAATCCTTTTAATACAGCGTGTCACTTTCAATCAATATATTAAGATAGAGAAATTAACATCGAACAAAGCATTGATTATCTATAAAGAGATGCTATACTTACGCAACAGAATTTCGATTCTTTTCCAAAACGTCCTTGGTATAAAATGAATGTTATTTTTTAACACATGAACATTGTGCCTTCCGTGATGACAACACACAAACAATGTAACTCTTAAGTAAATGCTGGTGTTCGCAGCTCCAAGTTCCACGTACTGTATCAGGTATGACAAAAGTCTGTGTACGATCTTTTAACTATTGATAGAGTACCCACATACCGAGCATACCTTTTCCAACTAGCAGATGTTACACTGTATAAAACATTAGATTATCATACATACGTGTGTGTATTCATGTGTATAACTCATACAATACTGACTGCATGTTCTATCGACTGCTGTTTGTAATCAGTCAGCCATATAATTTCATCCAATGATCAAGTTAACAACAGAAGGCCCAAACTAAAGTTTGTTAACACTAAGCTTCGAATACGAGTTGCCAATAGAATAGCAATGTTGAATTTTCTGGAAGGTCAAGGTCCCAACATAAAAACTCAAACAATATATCATGCCAATATAACAATCAGATATGAAACAGGTATAATTGCGTAACGTGACTAGCTAAGAACTATTGGATATTGAATCAGTAGGATACCTGACACATACAAGGTTCTTGTGGAGTTAGATCAGTCAAATAATAATGCTAGTCTAAGTTCTCCGGAAACTTTCTTCAGATGTTAATTATCTGTCCTAATTAACAATCTGGTTACATTAAACAAACAGAGCCCACATTGTGAGAATCAGGTTGGTGTTAAAATAAAAAACCTTAGAAGCATCGCCAAATATTCAAACCAATAAAAATACATTCTGTATGAACTAGATTCGAACACAAGGGAAGATAAAATAGTCCTTTTCGTGTATTATGCCATCTCGAAATTACTTGATATTCATTGATGAACAGGAAGTCGTGAAGAGTTAGGTTAGGCTCCGAGCTTTTAGTGGTGTATAAAATTTAAAGTTATCAACTAATAGGTAAAAAAAAGTCAAAACGAAAAAAACGTATTATTATTGAACATAGGTTCAGTATCAGTTATCCCCAAAGTTAACGTAGCATAAAATAATTACATATCTTCTAATATATCATATAATATCATAGCATATCGGTGGCAATCATGTAATTACGTCATATGACCGGATATAACATCACACCTAGCACCGAACATCCGTTTACAATAACAGAGATGGCATTGTTTAAATAACAATCTGACAGCCGACCATCCAGCTTCCGTGTTGTTTAACCTACGAGTTGAATACATGTATTAGTTATCGTTCATATTTTGAATTTTATGGGATATATCACAAGCGACGCGAAGCGGAGCGCAGTGATATGTCCCATAAAATTCAAAATATGAACGATAACTGATTTACAGTTTGTCCTAATTTCTGTCACGTACGCATATTTTGTCGAGACAAAAACTGTCAATCATCACTATGGATGTAATTTGACACCGCCCACAAAGTACCTCGGTCAGATACTATTTAGAGGGAAATTAACAAGAAAGCGGGACACTCAGTGTGCTTTAAATGCGTTAATGAAAGCCAACATTTACCTGTAACAATGGATTTTTTCTTAGCTCAGGACGAATTCTAGATCTATAATTGTTTTATTCTTGAGGAACTGGTACAATCAATATCCAGCAATGCATGATTTCAATGTGTCTTACTGTTTAACCATTCTTTCAATTCAGACCATTAGGCCTATGCACCTTTAGTTTACAGTTTTCGACCGCTCTGTTTCGAGAAATACTTGTTAACAATTACAGTATAAAGCCCTGCCTTTTCCCAGTAAAGTTAACTTTTCGTTTTACCATGACAGTTCTAGAATGACATACTAGGCTATACGTGGCTTACGAGTATTGCGCTTGTTAATCACGACATCTCATCGCTGGAAGTTCGAGTGTGAGATAACATGCAGTCGCTAAGTGAGGTGTCTAGTTCTGGCCTATCTAAAACTTGTAATCTATATCTGAGCTCAAATCTTAATTCCATTCCCAAAGTATTACGGTTGAAGATATGGAGCTGATTATTAATTTACAAAACACATATTCAGGTCGATTATCATGTGATATTCATGTACATGTGTATCAATATCATGAGTAATGTAATAATTAATTTAGAAACATCGAAAAACAGTTTTATAACCATGGGACCTGGTACAACCAAGGAACGATGGTAAAATGAACTGCCCGTCTGTAATTGACTGAAATTCTGTGGTGAACGGGCGTCAAACCCAACAAAATTAACAAATAGCATGGACAATTCGTATGCTAAAGATACGACTTGGTTCAGTATGATGCAATCTGTTATAAAGTCTATGGTGATTAAACTCCGCCTATTTTATTGAGCACCGTGCCATTGCGGTAAATGATGACGTATTTTGCACCGCCCTAATCAGCGTTTGGTCACGTAGCGCACAAACTTGACTTACAGTTTGTCCTAATTTCTCGTCCAATGAAATGTCCGCATTTCATTTGAAATTTGAAAAATATATCGCATAAAATGTGCCTTGAACCTGATATGGAGAAAATACGTCACTTATTACGCTGTCTGTACAGAAATTAAGACAAACTGTAAATCAGTTATCGTTCATATTTTGAATTTTATGCGACATATCACTGCGCTCCGCTCCGCGTCGCTTGTGATATATCCCATAAAATTCAAAATATGAACGATAACTAATACTTATTTTCTCCATATCAGGGTTTTCGGCACATTTTATGCAATATATTTTTCAAATTTCAAATGAAATGCGGACATTTCATTGGACAAGAAATTAGGACAAACTGTAAGTACGTTCATCATTCATTTATCCACTCCGATCCGTACAGCAATATTACGGTACTGCCTTTCAGTTAGACGATTTTTATTGCAACATTTGCATACAAGAGTCTAACATTAAGACAGAAATGAGTATACATAAACAAGGATAGCTATATCAGGATTTTATTTGAAAAAAATCTTTGAGAATTTTGTGCCTGAAGGCCCTCTACTTTTTTACTTTCTTGTCCAAACCGTTTTCTAAATTTTTCTTGTAAAAATAACGTTCATTTACATAACACTGTCAAACGGTTTGGACAAGAAAAGCAAAAAGTAGAGGGACTACAGTGACAAAAATATGAACCGGAGGTAGCCCTTTATGTAAGGAGTTGCAACAGTTATGTGGCTTTAGAAGAAAACGAAAAATAATGCACTTACGTGATGTGTTCCTAGTTTAATTGACAGAAAATGCGCTTGTAACAATAACATTGTGACGTCACTAGGTCACGTGGATTCCCCACACTGCTTAAATACATGATGAAATAGGTACAACATTCTTGTGTTTATTTTATTTGCCTGTAGTTATAAGTATATCCTCTTTTGTAACTGTATTGTATACCGATCCATTAAATCCCCTTTATTTAAATATCATATGGGGGATTGTCAAAGTCGGAGATAACGTATTTTGTGTACCATATTCACGGTGCGAATACCACGTGACTTTTTGCTAAGGATGGGTGCTCCAACAATGGCGGATTCCGTCGATTCAGGTAAGATTTTGCATCCTTGTAGTCTTATATGTACTTTATATTAAAAAAGCTCTTCGCTAGAGCCCGGCCATTTCAAAAACTCACCCTCGGTTGTAGATTATTTAGCATAATATCCCCTAGTTAAATCGTAAAGTGTCACCGCGCATTTTTCATATACACAATGTAAGTAGCTAATGTGGGGTGATTTTTTTATATTTTAAGGAATTATCCCCTTTGGGCGGATTTACATGGTTGTTAATTTGGCGCGTGATAACAAAACGCCTTTCTAACACGTTACAATCAAATAGTGTCGGTTAATTCTCCAATTTGAGATGTTATGGTCAGTGAGATGACAATGCTAATGATGGGTGACAAAAATATTATGCTAATGTTGGGTGAAAATGCTAAGGATGGGTGTCATAAAAATGTAAGAACTTTCACCCTTGTTAACTGGCTCCAGATATGCTTGTTTCACAAATTGTAGTTTTATCGGTCGGCACTTAACCAGAAGCCATTGTCGAAGAATATTGACATCTTGTTTATAACATACAGTGATCTGCGATCATTTGCAATGTATGTTTTCTGATTCCAGGTGTAAAGTGCGTCAAAAAGAGGTTAACTTGTCACTGCACGCTGCGAACAGGCTCCAAAAGAGACTTTCAATGCAAAAATACCGTGATATTTTCACCAACTGACAATGCCAGCAAGAAAAAAAAACCATAAGAAGTACTTATGCGCGCAATCATTAGCGCACCGGAAAAGACTTAAAATAACATCGCATTTCTCTACACAGTCCAAGGGTATCCAATCCTTGAAACACAACGACTAAGCCATTGAAAAGTAAGAGGATGTGAAAGACTTGCGGAGTTTGCAGTGACAAAGATACAGGAACACACGGTTAAACATGCCGAAAAGCTCGATAGTGACTAAAGATGTATCCATGAGGATGGCGAAACAATGCTGCAGAAATAGTAGCTTAGTGTCAAAGAAAGCAGCATGAACGAAGTATGAAAGAAAACGACGAAGTTCTTGCGTATCAACAATTCGTTCCGTGACACTTGACAATGTGGCTTAATTCATAGCAAGTGGAGATATATATTGTAACACTTAGGTAAACTGATATCTTCACAAAAACGAAGCAACTTCGTTGTTCTATTATTTTGTTGACGTCGTTTTAGAATTTGAGGCCAGAATGACCACAATGTGTTGGAAATCGCACGGGCTGGCTCATTTGTGAATTTTATATATACAGTGACGGAAATATCCGGAACATGTTGCTTCCTGTAGACCGGAAGTAGATTCGAGTGTATTGTATTACCAAAGTAAAGAAGAACTATACAACTCAGTGTTAAGTGGTGGATGAACATTTTCCTCGATAAGAACAATGACTATCACGTTTTACATTCTTCTACATTCGCTATTTCTGTTTGCCTGTTGACGAAATGAATTGCATTTTCATACTTATCATCATTATTTAACTGAGATGTTACTTGCAAACTAAATTTAACAGAGAAGCAATCTGTTCTAATCGCATTTATAAATCAATATATTATTAAGATTTTCAAATTTTATACTGTCAAAAAAGCGTTTTCTTGCTAAATAAAGCATTCCGGGTTCTGGGTATAAGTATAATGTATTCATAGCATTGCTCTATTTTCAGTAATATTCAATGATAAGATCTACCAATGGAAAATTATAACATTTATCTGTATGACATTATTTTAGTCCCCTACTGGTTTCATCGGAGCAAAGGGATTCGGCAAATAAATTTAGACCTTGAATCACCTTACACTGTATATAACCTGTTTGAATCGGAGAGGACTATACGTTTACCTTCCGTCTGTACAGTGTGATTACTCGAACAAATATGTAGGCTAGATTTATGCAACTTAGGGTGTAGTTACTAGTTGAGCAAAAAATATAGATTAGAAATCCTTTTATTTTTTTGATCAGACTAAAAGATGTACACCCGTCGGTCCGACAGCGACTGATGTATTTATTGCAATAACCCGTCACTTGTTACAGAACCCTTATAGTGATATTCGCTTTTCTTTTTTTTCATGACTAATTCGTCATCCCGAACTGTTAATTCGTTTTAAAACTGTGGTTAACAAAAATGATGAGCAATATTTATTGTACCCGATGTTGTAAATATTCTATTAAATGGTGTATTATATAGGTCTGTTTTTAACTACTCCAAGCCATACATGTGTGTATTTATTCGATTTAATACCACTCGTCTCCAGTGTTTAAAAGTGCATACCGTGCCAGCTGCTATGAAAAGCTAAGGTGATTGGACCATAACGTTTCATTGTCACGAAATGCCAATATAAACAAGACAATTATACATTGGATATGTTCTTTATTGTCATTATGAATAATATCTGATTCTAAACGTGCTTAGATCATTAAAATTACTTCGAATAATATTTACTTGTTTTCAATTTGCATGGTGCACACAACAGATGCGTTACATAAACCAAAGACAATGGTACACAAAATATGAAATTTGAATTAAATAAATAACATGTATACATCTCTTTTGGAGAGTGTGGACACTGTTGCACATATCAGTATTGTCATTGAAGGAACTCAATTAAACCTAGTCTCCCAGTTTTCAATGATCCGTTCATATCAAAACCTGTTTTAACTTTATTATGATAACTTTATATGAAAGTGTCACTAAACGAATTGATCTCGTTTTGTTGACGAGCAATAACTTCATTTTCTTCCATACTTCGTTATGTTCGCTTTCTTGCAGACCAACAGTTGACATTCTGCCATGATAGGGTTTTTTGACTGTATAGATGACGTTGTCGGTTTTCTGTACTGAAAGTCTTTTTCGAGTCGGTTCGCAGCGTGAAGTGACAAGTTTACCTCTTTTTGACACATTTTACTCCTGAAATCAGAAAACATTGCAAATAATCACTGATCACTGTATGTTATAAACAAGATATCCGTATTCTTCGACAATGACTTCTGGTTAATTGCCGACCGATAAAATTAAAATTTGTGAAAAAGGCATATCTGGAGCCAGTTAACAAGGATGAAAGTTCTTACATTTTTATGACACCCATCCTTAGCATTTTCACCCAACATTAGCATAATATTTTTGTCACCCATCATTAGCATTGTCATCTCACTGACCATAACATCTCAAATTGGAGAATTAACCGACACTATATGATTGTAACGTGTTAGAAAGGCGTTTTGTTATCATGCGCCAAATTAACAACCATGTAAATCCGCCCAAAGGGGATAATTCCTTAAAATATAAAAAAATCACCCCACATTAGCCACTTACATTGTGTATATGAAAAATGCGCGGTGACACTTTACGATTTAACTAGGGGATATTATGCTAAATAATCTACAACCGAGGGTGAGTTTTTGAAATGGCCGGGCTCTAGCGAAGAGCTTTTTTAATATAAAGTACATATAAGACTACAAGGATGCAAAATCTTACCTGAATCGACGGAATCCGCCATTGTTGGAGCACCCATCCTTAGCAAAAAGTCACGTGGTATTCGCACCGTGATATTGGGAGACATGTTTGTCACATAGAACATGTGAACATTTAACAAACTTTCTACAAGGCGTCAACTATGTCTACTGTCTGTCTCATTCCTCTGTCTCTAGTGAACCTTTGTTTGACAGCAGACGACATCTTAACTTCAATTTCAGGTGTCAGTCGTATAAAAAACTTCAGGTTTAGTGTAAAATGAGACCAATGTGTAGGTCTACGGTTAATTGACAGGCGATATCTCGTGCCTGAGACACAAGACAATGAAGAAATGGCAACACCAGACGACAATTTGAACATTTACTGATAACAAACTGAAAATTGAATTTGAAATGAAAATCGCATTTTAAAAGGTCATCCTTTGAAAAGACAAATTGTGATTTTACTGACAGATGGTCTTTATTCGGAAATCATTTTCCTCATATTAATCAAGAATGACCTTTATTCCCAGAGTGGCCTTTATTCGGAGGTGGCCATCAACACAGGCTTGACTGTATATCTATTATAGATAATCTTCACGTACTATGTGTGTGACATAAAGCTTAGATCGCCTTATCCTCATCCCGACTGTCTTCGGATTGTATAGACAATGTACAATTCACGGTACAGACATTATGATTGTCTTTATTTAATAGACAGGATATGATGTAATCTTCCGAAATCTGCATGGAAGAATCGGCTAGACATTAACAATAAAAAACGACTAATAAACCACAATACATTGTGATAAAGTATGTTTGAGCAGGTTTTAGACAAGACTATATGATATAATAAACAACAATACTTGTCATTGTGTATTTGGTGACATTCAGGCACGGCTGGCCTGTGTTTTATACACACTGACAGTTAATTCGGCGAAATGCTTCAGAATAAAAGTAACGTATATAATTATTATTGTGGTTTATTTAGACGCACACAAAGAAACTAACACGTCGTTTAAAGACCAGAAATCTGTAATTTCTCATCTGATACTCACAATGTCAAATGAACACAGGAATCTTTCTTAACCGAACATGTGTTATCCGAAAAAAAACGCCCTTTTCCGAGCAGATATTCTAGTTCATGAGCTTGAAACGTAAATTTAAAGTGAAGAAGGTCAATGTACAGAGGGAACCTTGGGCAAAACGTACAACTTACACTATCTCTCCCCTCCCCCCTCCAAAAAAATACGATCGGTTTGTCTGCCAACACTTTTTCTCAAATGTTTTTGAAAGTTCGTACGTGTAGTTAAATGAAAATATCGGCAATAATGAATAAGTGAGACAGGAAAAGTCTGGGTCGGCAGAAAAACATGGTTTGGTCGGATAAGAGGACACTAATAAATGCAACGTTTTATTTTACGTCTGAATACTTTCATTAACCATCAAAAGTTTAAATATAAATATTGTAGTCATATTGATGCAATGAATATTTTATTTAGAAACAAAATGTTAAAACTGTTTTCATCCATCGAATTTATAAAAAAAAAACGACAAGACTAAATCATCAACAAAGAGACGAAATTATCTTGCAATGATTCACACTAAGTTAGGATTATGTATACTGCTCAACTTTTATAATCAATCACCTAGAATGTTATGTCTTTGGTGACACCATTAGAACTGTTACGACAATTTATTAATTTAGTTGACTTATGGAGAAAATGTTAAGCATCATTTTGATAATTATGTAAAGGGTATGAATAAATAAAGTAAAACACCATACGTTTCACCTGTAATGTATGATAAGAGGTAAGTGACAGTCCTGTTCACAAAATATTCAGAATAGACCAAGTTGACTGACAAAATATAAACGTTGAGTAGTGTAACAATCATGTGGTCCTTCCAAGAAATTCCTGATACAAAATGGATTACTGCCTCCGTCCTGTAAAACACATTAACACTTTTATTCTTCTCCATTTCAAAAAATAGTTTAATCTATAACTTGATACAAACAAGTTCCACAATACATTACTCACAACTCATCGATATAAATGACTTAAATGAGTTTCAAAATATAGACCAAGAATCGATAAATTATCTATTTAATTACAGCAACGGAATGTAATAAAGACAAATCTCCTATGATTTAAATGCTGTATTTGTACGTTAAACCCATATGCGACATGAGTACAGTATCTCGTGAATGGCGCTGAAGACAATGAACAATGACCTAACCTGCAATGGAAAACACAATGACATTGTACTTAAATTGTTGATTATCTACAGACTACAGAGGATGAATTATTTGATTGTAAAGTATATATATACATCCTCTATATATCTGTCGATACATAGAATGGTACCTTTGAGATAAAGGTGACGTATTCACGTTCTCATTAATGTGTAATCTTAAATCCCTCACTACCAAATAAAATGTCAGATCATGTCAAGTAACTAAACTTATAATATAATACTGGTCGTTATTCCAAGCCATGTCTGATCAAGATAAAGTTGTCGATGATTCATGACAAAACAAAAGTGATGTGTCATACAACTGTACATTCAATAATATTTCAATTTATATTAGTACCGATTTCGTTTAATATTTTGCGCTAGAACATGATTATATTATATACATGTAACATAACAATATTAAAATCTAAGTCGCAGACGAATCTATTGAATTGTCAGTGTCAAAGATAACAATTATACATTATTAAATAATACACGAGTTTGTTAATACGTGGAGGTACGTTAATAAATAATCGGCTTGATTATTGAATAATGTTTGATGGATCGGAACGACTTCACACGTACAACATCTGAATTATTAACCAGACAAATTTCTTGGAAGCTATTGTGATGAAGGCCAAACAAACATAAATCTTCACAGGGCTACCTAAGCAGTACAAATACTAGAAAATTATTGAATTATATTAAGACTGTGTCCAGCTCATTCATTCCAAATTTCAATACAGCATTAATGATCTACATTTAACCACGGAAGTTACTTTTACACCATTATGATATTCAAATCCCCATAAGACTTTGGGTCCATAGTGAATATAACAACACAATAAACAAAACAGTTTTTGCGGATTTCTGATAAACAAATCTGCATATTGTCGAACCAACCATATTTTAGAGTATCTATGTATATCCTACAGTACAGGTACAGTTATCTTAGAAAACTAGGAACCGTCTTATACACGAAGGATTGACAAAATTATGAGAGATTTAAATTCGTGTACAAGAATCACAGAGAGAACATTTACGTCAATCATAAACGTACAATTAACGTCCCTGTCAACAACATCACATGGTTATAATGCATCTGTTATAAATTAATAGCACGGTGATAACGTGCTGTGCTCGTCAATCCAAATGTTGGCATAAAGAAGACATGTTATTAATGACACGGTAAGTGAAGAGACGCATAACGATGTTTAAATTAGTTTTTTATAAGACACTCCACTATCTAATGTCTAAGAAATTAATTATATTGCCGTGAGAAAATCTAGGTAAGAAAACTAATCACTGTGACATATTTAAGTTGAGAGTTCTATAACATATCATATACTATTCCGATAATTTGAACGCACAACATGGCATATACTTTCCCCAGACTTCTTAAAACAACAACAAATACTCGCAAATCAACTTGAACACACAAAGTCAATGTACATATATAACAAATACCAATGCTATTCATTGACGTCATTAAAATTAATAAAAACGTCAATTTATAATAAAAAGTCTTTTTTTAAACATCATATCAGACAAAGCTATGTTACATTATGAATACCTATGATTACAGACGATATTTTCCTGTATTTAATTCAACCTTCTGACATTAATAAGGTGTAATTATATCACATATAGCATGTTGACAATAAGGATATTAATCATGTATAGATAATTAGTACCGGCTAATGATAATACTGTTAGACAGTGTTCATATCGACCATACAATAATACAAAGGTTTAATATCACACATGGACATTTATGATACAGAATTCATTTATGTAGTCAGCAATACAAATCTTTTACCAAACAAGTTCATTGGCATAACTAGCAATAACAAAATGTTAATTGCCATTGGCCTTTTACAATATAATTTTATCAGCAAGTTCACCAGTGAAAGTTCGTCAGTTTCTTTATTAACAAGACTTTATCTATAGACATGTAGTAAAATGTTATCTTAGGAACTTAAACTTACTTTTTACATTCTGGTAATTATACAAAATAATGAGTACTGTTAATTATTCTGTCTGGGCATGCCTAGTTTTAGGATTACTAGTACATGTAGTTATATACTGTGCTTTCACTATGTTTTTGCTGTAGGTTAATTTCGTGGATTTCTTGGGTCGACTCAGATGGATGGGAATGTCCATTTAGAATGTTGTTCTATCTATGTACCTCCATCATATTGTATTTTCTTCACTGACGAGGTTATTTTATTGAAAACAATAATGCGAAATAGTTCTGTTTAAAAATATCCGAAATCCACGAACTTACGTTCGCACGAAATAACCAGTGTTGTTAAAAACACGAAAATTGAGTCCTACGAAAATTAATGAAACCACAGTAACTTACCAAGAAGAGTATACACCAGATTTAGAATATTAATCCATGATTACATCTCATGGTGGTTAAACTATATGCTAATGTTATGGAACGTACAATAGTATCATCTTGTATGACAAGTTGTCCTTCACACACATGTTTCTAAGGTTGTAGTTAAGTATGTGCTTCAGAGACGCAGAGTGCATTTTGTCATTAATTTTGACATCAATTAGGATGCGAATAAAATAATTGTACTTCAGACAGTTCGTTTAAATGAGGCAATTCTTTAAAAACATGGTTTACAGTTACGTGACTAAGTCATTAAAAATTCTCGTCCCTATTTTTAAAGCCAGGCAAAAATAGTTTCCTTCTTAATCCCAGTCTTTTGTTTTCAGTACATGCAAATCGTATATACCTAACTGCCTATACCAACTGTTACAAGTTTGGGTCTCCTCACTGAAAACCAACATTTTTAGGATGGCCTGCGACAAGCAGTTGTCCGCTGCGTACATTATATATAAATTCAGAAGTAATATGACAATTGTATAATAGATGATAATCAACGCGATATTGCTCGACTCATAAAATGCATATTTATTTAAACCTAATTTTGTTGTATGTAGTATTACAATATAATCCTGAAGATCGTAATACTATATAAACCTTTCAGAACATATAAATAAGAACAGAGACCATCAGACTATAAACATGCACATTGCATACACCATTTGATGTTCTAATAAAGTATTGTTTAACATTGACATTCGTACAGCAATGTTTTCGTACACATAAAAAATCTAACACTTCTTGATTTTTCATTACAGGTTACAACCAGGAGGAGCTGGGTCTATGTAAGACTAAGACTAAGTTAAAACCAAACCAATTTTACAGCAGTTCATTGTTAGTTTTTTTCTTCTTACAAATCCATAATAGGTTTACAAATAAAACAAACCAAAGCTGTTTTAAATAAGCATCTCAAATCAATATTTAACTACAAAGGTGACTACAGATTCACGTACAGGCTTTGCAGTAAAATCTTCAATCACGTAACAGAAACAACACGTATAGTTACAATATTTACTATTATCTTAATATTCGCTTCTTACCTTCGTTTACATTCCACAGTTAGGTACAAAACACTTCCTTACATTTCACCAACAATTTGTACGAACTATCTTGTAAGAAATCACATTCAATAATGTATGTTGTAATCTATGCAGAACTTCTCGTTCTCAGCGTGTTTCTAACCACTATACAAAGGTAAATAACACACTGACAGCATATTGGACGACTATGGGGTTGTTGCTTTCTGGTGTTATTGGTGTTTTAATGAGCAAGATTGTTTCTGCTGTTGTTTGTACGCATTTTAGTATTCGTATACAGTAGCATAATACTTATATTGAACTCACTTAATGGAATCTTAATGGAAGTTAACGAGTAGAGTGAAAGGGGGTGTATGTCACAAATATATGGACACACTATCGTAATTTGTACGAAAACCTCGTCACGTGTGGCCGCTAACATTCGGACATTTATTTAGCACTGCATGATGAAACTAGAAGCACCATTTGAGCCTTCAATCATGTTTTAAACTGAGTTTGTCTGTATTAATGTATATAATTATAGAAATCAAAGAACTGAATGTACACATGGAAGCAGAACATACATCAACTCGCACTGCAACATGGAACGGGAACTAGTTTGATATTTGCATGGCGGATAAAAAAACGTAGTACTTTGGTCCGCAAAAATGCACACCGAGCGAGTGACGGCTATGTAAGGTACAGCTTCCAAAAATCCTCCATTAACATTACTAGCCGGATGATCACATTTTGAATCAAGATTCTTGAGATATTTCATCGGAATAGATGACCTTTAGGTGTTTCTCATTGGCGACATAAGTATTTTTATTTTTTATACAGAGAGATGTTGATCAAGTAGGAAATATTTCCGTGGCCGTCATTGCGAGTCCACAAATGGTGCATAAAAACGACAGAGGGCAATAGATGTATACTTATGACATACGTATACTATTCGTGTTGAAAGTTATATCTCAATGTGCCTCTCCAAGCAATGTGTACGTACCTTACGCTAGCGCTTTTTAGCAACGCACTGACCTGTGTTCTATCGCTCCAGGCATTATGGGTATTTGGAAGAACTACTTTCAAAATGGAAGTACAATGTAATAAACAATCAGAGCCAAGTGGACATTCGGTAATCTTGCGGAATTATCCTACGATATATTGACAAAAGTACAAGAAGAATATGGTGCAACGTACAAGTATTTATTTTACATAACTAAATATATTTTATTAATGTTAATCCTTCCGCGATACTATATTTTACCTTATGTATAATTATCCAAATTCGGCTTGTAATCAGTTCCAAATATAGAGGTTAGACAAACGTAGTGACGTCCCGCTATGTATAGCTTGTCTCCCCAAGTTGTTTGTCTGATTTTATTACGTTATTAAAGAGATAACGTAATAATTTGTATATTTGTAAATAGTTCTAAGTTATGTGTATACTCAGAGAATACTTGAATATATAATAAATAGTTTCAATCTTCCTTTTATTACATCAATTTATTGTTCATGAACAACCGAATTAACCCAAATAACAACATCAAAGATAAAACACGTGACTTTCATAAATAAGAAATATTCGAGACAGAAGCTTAGATATAGTGTGTTGTATATCCACATAAAGTTTATTCCAATGCTTAATTTATCTCTGGTAAATAAAATTCAGTAAAGTCAAAGCGAGGATAAAATTGCATCTATTTTGGAAACTGGACGATAGTTCAACTTTCCACAGGGGCGCATGGATTTTGATGCGGACCAAATTACTACATTTTTCTACATCCACCATACACAACTGGTAAACTAGTTCCCGTCCATGTTGCAGTGCAAATCAATGAAGGTTCACTTTCCATGAGTACTTTCAGTACTTTGATTTAAATTAGATGCCAATTAGAATTGTGCATGAAAATAGGCTGTGTCTTACAGAGCAGTGTGATAAATGCGATGATACAACACTATTGTATATAATATTAACATAGTTAGAATTATATACTCCCCAACAAATACAGTCAAACCTGTGTTAGCGGCCACCTCCGACTAAAGGCCACCCTGTGATTAAAGACCATTCTTTTTTAAAAAACATCATTGATTACCTAGAACAGTATTACCTCCGAATAAAGACCAACTGTTATTAAAATGATATATTTTGTGTTTCCCATGGGTGGCCTTTGTTTACAGGCTTGACTGTACTTTATCTTTGAATTTTTGCTGCACTTTCCTACCATCATTTTTTTGTTTTCATTTTGTAAGCCTTGAACTGCACGTACTTATTTACATTAAATAAAAAAACACAAAGGAATTTACAAATCATCACGTCGTTTTGTTGTACTTCACATAAACACAAAGCTTTCTAATTACTGTAATCTGGAACCAATCTGTATTTGATTGAACAGTAATTACTTTATTGTGTGAATTCGCTCAAAACTGGCGATAGAGCCTTGTACTGTTGTATATACCTATGAATTGTTAATATCGAGAATCCTACGATACGAATACTCATTAATTCAAAGAAATATACAATGTACATAAAAACCTGGCATGCATTCCATTGCGAATTCTTTCACAATTAATCCAGAGGTATTTCAGTTAATATAAAACACTATAACAACGTTGAATACGTGCCTAGTTAACCGTAGATGTTGCTAAAGGCTTTCAACACTACTAACATACACTTGATGTTTAATTTAATGAGCAATTCATACTGATCACAGACAATAATGTGTTTCAGACGTGCTCTGTTAGTGTCATATGGTTTATAATGTTTTGCTAATCACTAAGTCAAGCTACAAGATGGTTTACAATTTAAAATCAGAAATGAAATGAAAACAGGGTGAATGTCCTATTTATTGTTGTTTTTTTATGCCTGGACGTTAGGTAATATTTAACACACAGCGTCTGACGAACATCCATCGATATAAAATTCTGTGAAGTTTTTACCATTCAAACGAAAAGTTTTTATCCAAGAAGTCGAGATAGAACTAGTAAAAAGTTCCAAAATGTCTACACGGAATGTCTAAATAGTGCTCATATGTCAATCAACGAAATTCTAAACACTAAAGTACGTGAGTTGTTCTACCATGTAGGTACGATGTACCCGCTCTACGTATTTAGTACTCCTCCTTGTGTGAATATGGTAAAACAAGAACATCTCCCAATTATCACCAAATGTCCTTACCATAGGAAAAGTAACTAAAGCATCAACTTGTCATACATTTGAAGAAGTCAGGGAAGATGCAATAAAGATTGGCACTACAGCATCTCGGAGACAGACAGCAAGAGAAAACGGTAGTTTCTTCCTCCAGCCAAAACCTTATCATTCTAAACTATTGTATATAGAAATCATTGTAAAATTAAGGGAGGCTGCACCAAGCACCAATGAAACATGCATGTATCTCTCGAGTATTCTTGTACAAAGGCGATGGCGTGTGTGTAACGCTCAGAAAATTTGAAAGGAGCAACATTTTTTACAAGACACTGAAACCACAGAAAAAACAAGTTTATCTTTCTGAATTGAGAAACTGGCTTCTTCCAAAACGACCACTAGACAGTTTACCTTCAATACTGGGACAGTTTCCAGCTTTAAAAAATGATGATTATGCTTTGCATAAACGCAATAATCCATTGAAGTATAAAGTGCGTCCATTATGCACGTGCGTGCTGTACGAGGCACGAGAAGTCTGTTTACAAATACCTTAATCATATTTGTGAGAACGCCAGGTTGTCGAACTAGTTGAGTGGATAAAAGCTATAACTGCAGGTGATTAATGACAACAGTTTGTGTAGCTGTACTCCGCGAACTACATCATTATTCTACTAACTAGATTTTGTGGTAAGATTTTATCAATTTATGTTTTTGTTTAGTGAAGTATTCGTCTCTTAAGAAGTTTGTTTACTCCACGGGAGATACGATAATACATAAATGGTGTATATATGATTAGTTAACTTCACCTATGTATTCCTGACATTTTCGAAGAAGAGTATATATCATCAATTTCTTCAATATCATCGTCATCATCATCGTCATCGTCATTATCAGACTCAGCAGCAGCAGCAACAGCAGCAGCACCGCCACCATCATCGTCTTCATCGTCTTTGTCATGTTCATCATCGCTATCGCTATCATCTTCATTGTTACACTACTACTTGTTATTATTACATATGTTATCAGCAATATAATGTCGCACGAATTCAAATGCAGCTGGTCTTTAGGTATGCGCAACATAAAGCAAAAAACGGAAATTTTCGTATTGTTAGATCGAACAACGCCGGGAATTCAACGAATTAAATCATAGCTGAACATTTTAAGAAAAAATACAAACAAGTACATTGTATAGGAAACAGCTGAAATGAAAATTAACAGACGTGCAACATCCTTGATTATTTTCTTAGATACAGATAACTGTTGAAGGCGGTGTGCAACAATATGGTACAAGCAGGTTTCAGTGATAACTTTACGAGATAACGACAAGAACTTAGCTGGAGATGAGAGAGAAAAGATCGAGATATACAATACTTAGGACTGAGATGTTACAATGAAAACGAGAACATTGTTGAACAAGCGAGAGTGTAGGTAGATATAAAGCTTGTGCCTAAGGCTTGATATGTTACAGTGCCGAATATATCGTGTGTGTATTGTTCACATTTATGCAACACCACGGTTTCAATTAGAATGCAAGGTCGAAAAGGCAATTAGTTTTAAGTATTCCAATGTCATATACTATGTAGTTTTAGTTTTTGATAGAAAACTTTCGTGTCCATCCATGGGTTTACTTCAATGTCATTGTAGAGTACCTTATTATCATAATATCATAATAATAAAAAATAAGAATCCTATTCTTCAGGCAGTTTAATAATATACAGTTTATAATTATTATGCATTCAATTTTGTAAACTCATTAACAGTGTATTTTTTATAAAAAAGGTACATAGACAATGTTTGTACTATAGATTAATAAACAACAATATACAGATATCAACACCTTGTAAAAACATCATGGTACATAGAGTTATTTATTATTTAGAGATAGAACTTTATACCATGATGCCAAGTAAAACAACATGCATACTGTGATTGAATGATTGAATCTGTTTTCATTACTCCCGAGAAGATTAGTCCTTGCATCAGGTATATTGCTGCATTCCAATGTAAGGCGAACTTTAAAACATAATGGTATTATAATGTTATTGTAATATGCTTAACTAATTTACCTTATGCAATTAGAGATTAAATGTCTATTTTCAAAAATATATTTCATAAAGTAAAATTTCTTCGGATTTTGATAATTTGATATTAAATTACGTATGCTCATAGAAAACAAACAGTATCCATAAAATAACATAATGTGAAATGAAGGGAAATTTATGTAGTATGAATTGTCAAAGGCAAATCATTGATTGCTCTCTTGATTGCTCTTTTGATTGCTATCTTGATTGATTGATTGATTGATTGATTGGTTGGTTGATTGCTTGATTGTTTGCTTGCTTGCTTGATTGCTTGCTTGCTTGATTGATTGATTGATTGATTGATTGATTGATAACAAGAACATCCTTAGTATCAGTATAGGACAGTGAACGTTTATAATATATGTGACTGGAGAACTTAACGTCGTTGGTTCGATCCCAAATGAGGTATGGCGATGTATTATTCTTGGCTTACCCAGATTGCAAGCTAAGGCATTGTGCATTCCTTGGCAACCAAATGATATAGATTTCGACAGATTTCAAGAAAAACAGAGACATTTCTGAAATACGATTGCATGTACATAAAAACTGCTGAACGTAGATAAGATGAAAACATAAATCTACAATGATGAATCACCTACATTGTTGTACAAAAATAGGAGTTTTCATGTTGTTCAAGCGGACAGCGAGGTCATTTCTTAACATCGTGTACGAGGCAACCATAAAATAAAATTATACTGTAATAATCAAAGTACTGAAAGAACTCACTAAAAACTTAACTTACATAGAGTTGCACTTCCATATGGAACAGGAAAATCAAAGTACTGGAAGAACTCATGGACACTTGACTTACATAGAGTTGCACTTCCACGTGGAACGGGAACTAGATAGAAAAACGCAGTAGGCCTACTTTGTCATGCGCGCCGAGCGACGGACGGCTATGGAAAACTGAACTATCGTTCAGTCTACAAAACTGTTACTAACTGTTTTAATCATTCCACTCTTCTGACAGAAGTTACACATTAGTGCCATACATTGGGAGGCTTTTATCTGCAAGGTTATCTCGTGATGCGAAGGGTGGGACTTATTTCGAACAGAACGTTTCTTCATTTAATTAGAAAACAATATCACATTGACTCATTTTAAAATAATTTGATACCTACGATTTAAGTTACAATAGGGTATTCCTTGTATTTGAAATCTGGCCAATTTGGATAGATCAAACTTGATTCATTTCACAGAGGTTTTCCCTCATAACTTGAAGATATCGTTAACAGTTTAAATGAATGCATACTTCCATGTTCCGTAACGGAAACTTGAGAAAAACGTGTTATTCTTTTAATATGAAACAGCAGATAAAACTTTATAGATAGAAGACATGTTAGCAGGAAATGCGTGTAAAACAAGCGTCTGAAATGTGTCTTATATAATAAACGTTGATTCGTCGAGAAAATAATAAAATAACTTATAAAATAGCCACAAAGTGATTCAATTGTAGTATTTGTTAAACGAACTATAGCTATGGCACGAAAAAAATAACAAGACAAGTGCATCCCTAACGAATGAACACGATAAAGAACGTGTATACTTTTTAAGGGCATAACATATTAATATAAACTCAAGACGCATGCTTATTCACAATCATGTAAACATATGTTCCTAAAATTATCAAATTTCAACTAAAAGTAAAACATCGTGTAGGCAATGCAATTTTGCATATTTTGATACCAAATTTGACTACATATTGTGCTTCTTTAAGTATAAAAATGTCCCTATTACCAAGTACACACTTTCTCTTCGTATGAGTGTAGAAGTGGAATACTAGACATGAGATCTACTTTTAGATAAGATAATAAAACTCAAATAAAATTGGCCAGTTTTTTTAAGAATGAGGGGTCAAACGAGGTCACGTTTAGGTATAACAGACGTCCTTGTCCGTTCCTTCGACTTTACGGGAATCATACCAGACAGAATATTACACGATGGTAGATTTGTTCGCTAATTGAAGTTGTCACAATTGGTAAACAGTCAACATTCATGAGTGTTTGTTGTTTTTTCTAATTAATGATCCAGTCTGCAGGTTGGTGGATATATAGCAATATGTTATTGTCAATCACAGGTCTGCTGACAACACTGGAGGCTCTTACTTACAGCCTACCATTGTTTCACTTATACTGCAAATGGCCAAAGGCAGACTATTTTGCTGATTTGTCAATAAAGTTAAAAAAAGTTGAAAGTTAATACGGATATTTATTGGAGTCTTATAGTTGGTCATCAAACAACTGATACGGACTTCTGTAGTATTTAAAGAAAAATATAGAAAAAGAAGAAGGCTCGAAGTTTGAAATTGAAAACTTGATGCATGCGAATAAGACACCTTTGTTCGGTGACGTTGGTGGAATATACATTGTACGAGTACATGCAGTCGCTAATGTTGTTGCTGCTGTTGTTAGTGGCGATGTCGTATTGTTCTTAATATTTATATTGTTATTGCTGTTGTTGTCGTTGTAAGTTTTGTTGGTGTTTTTATTGTTGTTGTCGTTGTAAGTTTTGTTGGTGTTTTTATTGTTGTTGTCATTGTAAGTTTTGTTGGTGTTTTTATTGTTGTTGTCATTGTAAGTTTTGTTGGTGTTTTTATTGTTGTTGTCATTGTAAGTTTTGTTGGTGTTTTTATTGTTGTTGTCGTTGTAAGTTTTGTTGGTGTTTTTATTGTTGTTGTCATTGTAAGTTTTGTTGGTGTTTTTATTGTTGTTGTCATTGTAAGTTTTGTTGGTGTTTTTATTGTTGTTGTCATTGTAAGTTTTGTTGGTGTTTTTATTGTTGTTGTCATTGTAAGTTTTGTTGGTGTTTTTATTGTTGTTGTAAGTTTTGTTGGTGTTTTTATTGTTGTTGTCATTGTAAGTTTTGTTGGTGTTTTTATTGTTGTTGTCATTGTAAGTTTTGTTGGGGTTTTTATTGTTGTTGTCATTGTAAGTTTTGTTGGTGTTTTTATTGTTGTTGTTTTATTGTTGCTGTTTATTGAGCTACAAACGTCAGATTCAATACGTGTAGGAAAATGTCAGCACACTGATCATATGGTAAGAACTATGTTTTCTCAGTACTTTATTTATGAGCGAGCTAGGTACACGGGTGCTAATGAACTTTATGTTATACAATATAGCGGCCGAGGAATTTATGAAGATGTTATACAGACATATGGTAATAAATCTTAATTGGAATAAATGTTTACAGACTCGGAAAGAAGTTAGTAAACAAATGGTACTTGTCTTAATTCATACAAAAATGGAAACCATCCATGAAGTGGAAATATTTGGCACGAAATCTTCGTTATAAAAGAGGTATGGAAACAGAATCTTCCAATGTATTAGTATCTATTATAATAGTAAAACAACTTTACGTACCCTGAACGAGTAAGATATTTGGATGCACCAGTTGTGTTAATATCTAAAGTTTAGTAAGTCCTACATACAAGTCACTGATTTCATGTGAATGCTTGTTTTAAATTCCTCTATGGCTTACATAGATAACCAGACAAAATAATAGATGAACAAAACTGTAACTCTGTTTTGTTACATAATTCCTATCGAGATACTATAGTACTTCCTGAAACACTGTGAAAATATTGTGTTGATCGAATGGTACGGTACTGTTGATTATAATATCGTGGATGCACCGGTTTCCGAACCTCTAAACTTTAAGTCGACGTTTCTCTGTCAAACGGAGAAATATTGACTATCAAATGAAATGGACAAGTAAAATAATATATTATGTACAAAGCTGCTTAAAAATATTCCTCCCATCCATCAATTAAACATCTTAATACTCCAATATTCCCCACCACCCTCGGATAGAAAATGGCGGCCATTAAAGAGCACCTGCTTTCGAACCTTTTGCAAGAAATAATAGAGAATAGTTCACTAAAATTGCTCTGCAATAAAGTAATATTTAGCATTTTATTGGGTTTTTTTGTGTTTATTGAAGAATAGTGAGCTATAGTTGTCTTTTTATGATGCATATTTTCATTTGAAAGTTGCGAGCGCGTTATTTACAAACCAAGCATTGGTGCGCGTGCAGTGATGACGTCACACGAACTCGCGCATGCGTACGAATGACCGTAAACAAAAAGGTTCGAAAGGAGGTGGGGTTCGATAATAGGTGGGTAGACAATACATGTATTTATTATATCCTTTAAGTTGTATATAACTTTGAACATCAAACTAGATGAGTAACTCATGTACCGTAACATCCCGATATAAAGACCGTCTTTGACACCAAAGTTATATATGGACTTATTAAGGAGGTGATGACATTATCAAATGCAGTACAACCTTAATATTAAGGTCACCTTCGGAACCAGAAAAGAGGGTCTTAATAAAGAGGTGGTTTGAGCATTAATTTGAAATATATAGAAATTATTGCAAACCGGTACAACATTCAGTGATCGTTATAGTAAGATCGTTGTAATTGTGAGTTGGTCGCATATTTATGTTTCACTGTATTGTTCTTGTACAGTATAGAAACCTGTCCTAGATAAGTGGTCTTTTTGGTGAAGCGGTCTTTATACTGAGGGTGGTCTCTAAGTGGATATATTTTATATATTTAGGTCACGTGAATCATGACCATACGGTGTTACACATGGCATATTACGCTGTGAAGTCAGACAGGGAGAAAATATGGGGATGATTTGGTGATCTTACATTGGTAATCATTTCCAAGAAAGCTTAGAGGTGTGATAAGTGGAAACAAATGTTGGTATGATTAACCTGTGTGTGTGGCTATGACGTCGTTTAGACATAAATGAAGTAACTAGGTTATTAAGTCGACGAAACACTTACAGCTCTTCAAACGATTTTTGTAAGTTGGCACTCAAGTGTCTTTTATTAATCAGTTTTGAACCAGAATCTTGAAACAGAAGTTTTAACAACCTTTTTTGATCGATCGAAGTAATACATTAAATTGACATTTGCAAATTATTTTCTAGACCGACGTACATATCTATTACCTGAGTGGAACGTATCATCAAGTTTTGGTACTCTGGGATTTGTCTTAGCGTTCCAACAGCAAGGGTCATTTAGTGAATTTTCCAGTTAGAAGTAAACAACAGGGACAAACTACTGACCTTCTAAGCTAACTGGACAACTTCCTTACATTCGTCCTGAACAGTATTCTAACTCATAGCCATGGGTGGCTTGTGAATACTAGTAATTAACCATGATCACTCTCCAGGGGAGGTCATGCAGGTAATTCTACATGGTATCGTACAAACATGATGCAATAATAAGGATAACAATACAATGTACATTTATATGAAGTGTTAAGTCGATTGACAGTCAAAGTAGTGGCGCTGATGTACTCATTTTCAAAAGACCGGTTGTACGGACAGTGAGAATGCAGCCATATATATTAATAGCAAGTTAATCTTACCCGAGCCTGAAACAAAACTTGGCAGGAAAACGCACATTTAGGAAACAATTATTGAAGTAACATAAAAACCTTTGTGGAATGAGAACAGGTTCTTATATTTAACCAGACACGTGTTTTCATAAACCTGTCGTTTTCTTTTTGATAAACGAGTCATCACATTTGCATTTATGTGTGCAAAAATTGGCACCGTAATTGGTGCATGACACATCCCGCCTTATTGCTTGACGGTAATTACATTTGTCTAAGACTAAGTTTATTACCTTGAACGAATTCTGTCGTCAGTCCAGCCCAAGTTACATTCATTTCTAAATGCTTTGTACCATACAAAATAATTATCATCGATGAATACAAAATGTATCCATATAGTGCTCGCACCAACTTAACGATCAGTGACAAGGATGTTTTTGGCTTTATCATCTTAAACTTAAACTTAGTACGCAGTATACACTGCGCATGATTAGACGGTTAGAATGCATACTTAGGTGTTCTTCGATTACGACCTATACTTGGTGTATCATTTATTAAAATAATCTAGAATGGTGTCTAAGATTTTGTTGTATATAATGTTACACTTAGGTGTCAAACTTTACCTCACTTGTAATGACCAACCTGAAGGTTACTCAAAGTCAGTCTGTTATAAGGTTAGCACGTGTATAATAATAACACTAATCAATTATCACAACAATTAGTGCTTACTCGCCCGAACTGCTTCTTTACCTTACATCTAATGGCTATATGAAAGAGTCTACATTTGTATGTACAACTATACCACATGTTATGTTGAAGCATTCAAATTAGCATTGATCCTGGTATGTTTTTATTCTAAATGTCAATTTATAGTGTAAAGCTAAAAATGTGAATAAGAACAAATAGAAATCAATGAAACTTATAAGAAATATGCAGACGATATTTGTATCTGCAATTAGCTGATACCCCCATGATAATCAGTCCAAAACGCTGATATCATTCAAGTAAACCATTCTCACTGAGAGAGAAGATTTCTACTTATCAGCCTTTCACTCAGTTCTGTAAATACAGACAAATGATTTACTTATCTATACGATAAATATATTCAAGTCAATACTTACATTGTGTACGATCAAATCACATTCACACATAAATTGTATAAATAAATTCCGAAACTAAATTTTCCTCTGTGTCCGCAGAAACAGAAAGTTCGTCCACTGAATTCGATATAAATATTATCGAAGTGCAATACAAAGTGTTGCCAAACGAACTTTTTCTGACGCTAAGCAGACGAGAATACAGGTAAAATGTTCTCTTCTATTCTGGAACTGTTGTTTACAAGGTGTTCTAATTTTTGCTATCTACTGTATTCACGGGATATTCGTGGAATAAATTCGACTGGTATATTGTTAAAGCAGTTAATTAGCTTGTCTCAATGCCATTAAAACTTTTGATGTTATCATTAGTGAGTTCAAACGCATAAAACACGAACATCTGCATGAAGATACATGTAACGTACGTATATACAATGTAAATATATATAAGTTTTATACATACGTTAATCTAGTACAGTGGGTGTTTCAAAGTTCGAACCTCAGTCTTGCCGAACGTCCGTAAAAATAAAAGTTTCCATTACGAAGTAAGCCGGACTTAAGATATCGGAAAAATACGTGCACGGTGCATGTGGGTCAAAACATGTTGTAATTTAATACAATGACACATTTCACTATGGCTGTAAATAACCTAATAAAACTATCCTCTAATGATGTCTAAGCACCAGTATTGTGCTGATAAAGATAAAGCAGAAAATGTGCAAATTGTGGAAGCATTACATCTTATATTACAATCAGCCCCGTGTTTGTGGTCACTTAGGAATAAAGGCCACCTTGTGAATAAAAGCAATTCTTCTAAAAACATTCATTCGGATTTTTTAGTACAATATATGACCTCCAAATAAAGACCTCCTTATGAATAATGTCCACATTGCGTGGCCTTTGTTCACAGGTTCGACCGTGGCATATTTTTGGTGTTATAGCAATATTCAGTATTTTAACACGTGAAATGCATCACCCGATACCTTATGTTTTACCAAATCGTCGACATAAATTAACGAAAACATGTACACTCATACGAAGTAAGTGTTAATTCATTACATTTGTTTTTTGTACATGTAAATCGACTTGAAAGTTTCCATAGCGAGTCAGCGACCAATGAAGCAAATTTATTTTAAACAGCAGTGTACGCAATCAAGGGAGACAAATAGAGCATCCTTATGAATAACAATCAACGAATGTTTGTTGCCCTTTATTTGACACGTTTCATAAGGTCTGTACTGTTGTGGACGGGTCTGAATATTGGCGGTGGAACTTAATTTTTAGTCTTAACACCGTTAATACTACTTACGGTGGATATTTTTATGATGCACATTTTTAATGTAAATAGTTACACATAGGTTTTAAAAACAGCTCTCTGTTAAATTCATGTAAACAAATACTATCTTCTCATTAAGAGAACATATTAATATGATAAATTATGACATTTGTTAACTAAGTATGTTATTTTAGACTGACTTGAGAGTAATATTGTCCTGTTGATTTCAAATTAATATGATGATCTGGATGGGTCGTCAGCCTGGAAATGGAAACAACTAGCAGAACGCTCTGTCAATGTTTTACCATCTTGTGTATTTGTTAAGCCACTAAGGCAAACCACACACGTCTAGTGTTTATCTCATTTACAAACTCTAACTATTATATGTTACTTATTGTCTTACACGTATTAACACGTGTACTGTAATACTATGTACTCAAATACCATATATCATAGTTATGTATTTTATTATTGGAGTTTCGCTTTCAAAATTTTCTTCTTCATGCGTACTTCGAGTATCTTTCAGTAACATTCCCAAATATTTTATCCTTAGTATTTCAATTACTTTATAGTAACATTTCTGGAACTCCAATAATACTAACCATGTAAAATCTGCTTCTCGATTCAACAGTATTTTGTTAAGCCACTAAGGCATTGTTAAATTTTCCTTTTAGGATGCAGTGTAAATTTAAGACTCTATAGTGATATTCCTGGATTTAGTGTTCTCAGTCAAGATTGTGTTTAAATAGGACTGCCTGCTTCATAACATACCACCATCATGTGTTATATTTTCTGTTCTGTGATACGTTTTATTTTATTTAGAGAAGCAGGTTAATATTAAAATTGTAAAATAATGCAAATTAATTTTATGAAAAACAAAAAATATTGTCCCACTTTCAAATAGTCGTAGTCAAATACCGTATGATACATGCTATTATTTGTATTAATTTTGCATACATACTAGTATCTCCGCAGGGACTTCCTTATATAAATCTTTAAACCGAATATAGGGATGAAATTGCAAGTTTGAACTACAGGTACTAGTACATGCTTAATGTAAGATCACGACATTGTTTATCTTTATGAAAGAGTTGAAGGACAAAGACAAATCAGTAGACGTATGTGACCATGAATAATAGTAGGTCATAACAAGCTCTCCTGATATAACCCTCACTGTACTCGCAAACTCAGTTCAGTACACTAATTGAACCAAAATTTTGTTTCTTCAAATTTCTTATAAGGAAATTATGTCTTCCGTAAGTTATATGAAGAAAGAAAAAACCTGCGTGGACGATGGACGTAGAACAATTATAGACTGCCTACGATATTACGCTGAAAGTTTCGGGGACAAAGAAGCGATTGTTTTTGCTTCTTACACTGGTGACAGAGAAGTGGTAACATGGAATGATCTGCTGAATAAATCTGTCGCTTTTGGGAAGTCGTTGGTTCAGTTGGGTGTTAAACCTGGTGATTTTGTTGCTGTTAACCTACGATGTTGTCCACAGTGGTTGTATGTCGCCTTTGGTACGATGTGTGCCGGCGCTTGTGTCGCAAGTATTTCATTTACTTACAAAGATGGAAGTGATCTTGTAGCGACGATGGAAAAGATCGCCAAGTGTTCTGTGTTAGTAATGGATCCAGGAGAGAACGGGGACAACTGGAATATAGTCAAGCCATTGATTGATAATATCTCGTCCGATGGAATGGTTACTTCAAAGAAAATGCCGTATTTAAGATACGTCGTCGGATACGAAGACAGTAATGTGAACATCATGAATGTGGTAAAGCTTTTGGATGATCTTATGAACGCTGTACACCCTGATATATCCCTTCCGGAGATAACCGAAGATTTATTGGGGGTACTCCTTCAAACGTCAGGAAGCACAGGGGTCCCAAAGCTAGTTGCGCTGACCCAACGTAACATGGTGTTTTTACGCCAGAGTACAACCGCCGCAGGAGGTTTCCTTGAACCAAAAAACATCCAGTTTAATGACCGCCCATTTACATGGACCGGGGGATTCCCATGGTCGGTTATAAGTGGACAGAAAAGGGTAACAATAAATGGTTTTGAACCCATCCCTGAAGATAAAGTCGCTGGTATAATCGATATAGTTACGAGAGAAAAATGCAACTTTTTGATTGCTTTACCACCGATGTTGCATGCGCTGATCAAAAGAAAGGTAAGACATATTTCTATTTTCATTACGTCATGAGTAGTTTTGTTTTGAATTTAAAATGGAACAGGTTCGAATCTCGGTCGAGGCAGGGCATACCCTTCTATGGAAATGTTACAAAAATGTAGACTTTCCTCCATATATGGAGAAGTCGCTGATACCTTATGGAAGAATAAATTATAACTGGTTAGTATATGTATAGTCTATGAAATCCGGTGACTGAAATATCGATGAAAAACAGCGTAAGCCCCCACTAAAGAGAGCATGTAAGCCCTGTAAATATGCAAGCTTGTCTTGTCTTTTCTATATATTTCTGGAAAACAAGTTCGCGGTTTGGCATTCTTTGTCAGTCAACGTAGGCCTGTCGTTTACAAGAACATATATTTTAAGGTTTTTTTTATCGTACGCTTAGTATAGTTTTGTACTTGTACTTGATATAACCTTGACCCAATTTTGGAAATAAGACTGTAAATTCATGTTATTGGTCGTGTAATGGTGCTTTGTTGATTATCTGATTTTAATCTTTCTAGGACAAATTGCCTAAAGATTGGCCTATGCCGTCGATTCTTACCGGGGGACAACCGCTTACAAGAGGAATAACAGAAGCTGTTGGAACGATCGCTAAGAGTTTGGTACCAGCATATGGCGGAACAGAATTTTTTATTGTGTCCAATGGTATATGCAACACACGTGATTTCAATGAGTACTGGTGCGGTGAGGTTGTCGAAGGGCCTGCTATTGAAGTCAAACTGGTTGATGAAAATGAAGACATTGTACCGGTTAATACTAAAGGAGAAATTTATGTAAAATCCGATGGAATTTTTCAATGTTACTACAATGATCCAATAAAGACTGCAGCCGCGAAAACACCAGACGGTTGGTACAAGACAGACGACATTGGCATGATGACGGAAACGGGAGACATGTACGTCTACGGAAGAAAATCCAACATGATAATTTCTGGTGGGATGAACGTTGCTCCTGAAATATTGGAACATTCAATTAAACTTTGTCCTGGCATCTCTACAGCTGTGGTTGTCCCCATACCGGATGAGGTTTACTACCAAGTGTTGTGCGCATGTCTTATTCGTGAGGAGGGAAGTGACGTCACGGAAAATCAGGTGCGCGCCTTCTGTGAAGGCATGCATAACGATAAACCGGGAATGTTCACAGTTCTTCCAAAATTTTATGTTTTCCTGAAAACTTTCCCGGAAACTACATCTGGGAAAACTTCACGTCCAGCTTTAAGGAAATTAGCTGAAGCTTTGATTGAAAAATCGACGAAATGAAATAAATAGGTTTTTGACATGAACTGTGTCATGATATGGAGTTTATATGATATTGTATGTACCAGAGGGTTGAAATTATCATTTACATGTATATTATTCAGGACTTTACATCAGAATGTTGGTTGTACTCATATATTATATTTGAGAATAATATGCGTCGTTTCTGTACATGATATTACACGTTATTTTGTCGTCAAATTCGGGTTATTCAATTTCATTAAACAAAACAGACCCAAGTGATTGAGACCACATGCGTTGTCGAATAAATTTATTTACAGTTTGTCCTGATTTCTGTACATACAGAAAAAATAAGTGACTTATTTCTCCATACGAGGTTCTCGGCACATTTTATGCAATATGTTTTTCAAATTCTAAATGTAATGCGAACATTTCACTGGCCAAGAAATGAAGACAAACTGTAAATTAAGTTATTATTATAGCCGAATGATAAACATGGGTAAAGTATACTATGACGAAAAAGATTATGCACTTCTATAGTGGGCATAACATTTTATAAAGTGTAGATTCACGGATATATCATCATGATGGAAGAAAATAACCCTTCACACATTGTACCAATTTACCTAATATCCAATACAGTATCCAATACATTTTTGTGTGTACATTTTGATACCAAATTTGACTATACATAGCTTCGGAAAGAATAAAAAATTCTTTCAACGCAGTGCTTATTTTGTTTTTTTTCGTGAGAGTATTGAATACTAGTAGAAGTGTATAGAACAGACAACAATGGAGGTATGACATTATTTTTTACGAGCCCGCTTTCGGTCAGCTCGACACAGTCGCCACAGTGGTAGTTCCGTGCCCGTACGTTAGTTAGTTTGTCAGTCAGGGCCGGAGTTTCGTTGTCCGGACTCACGGTATCTATCTTATGCATCGACATTATCTGAAAATAACTTGGCATAATTGTTAAACACAATGAGACGATGCGTCGAGCGCTAGACCCAAGTCCGTAGCTCCAAGGTCAATATCACACTCGGAGATCCAATGTATTTTCCCTGTCCAGGCTGATTTGAATTACTTTGCATAACGTTCTTTGCAATGAGAGGATGTATCAAGCGCAAGACCTAGGTCTGTAGGTCAAAGATCAAGATCACACTTAGAGATCGAATGTGTTTTTCCTCTCCGGACTGTACCTTCAGTATGAATTGAAGGATTTTGAAAGAATTTACTTCAATGTGACGATTTGTCCTGGGCAACATCCAGGTCCAAAGGTCAAAGGTCAATGTCACTCTTTCGGGTCGAGTGTGTTTTTCTTATCTGGGTTATACCTTTTGTTCGCATTCAAGGATTTGAAATAACTTGGTATACTATTTAACTTCAATGAGATGATGTGTCATGAACATCAACCAAACTCATAGTTCAAAGGTCAAGGTCACAAGCTTTCTTAACAGTGGGCTCGACATTTTGCCCTTGGTCATCTAGTTATGTTATTGATAATTATTTCAAGAAAGCATGTATACAAAATGAGTTAGTGTTCGTGTCGAAATCCAATTCAAATTTCTCGCGAACTTGTTTTTGCTAAATATCTTAATTTAATTCATTCATACATGCATAGTACACATCGGCGACGAAAATTTGTCCTCCGGCGCAACGACAGTTTCTGTTGTTAACGTGTTAAGATTTAAACATGTACTGCATACTATGTAACAGCATTTCACGGAGTTATGCTTAATCATTATGTAATTTTTTGAAGATATTTTGATGAGAAATGAACATAAACTGTATCGCACATTTAGCTGTTTCAAAGAGCTCGTTAAGGCACACACTGATTGATTAAATTGTTGACTTAACGGTTTGTTATACGAGGAATTTAGACAAGGTTGTAGTTTTAACATGATAATGTAACGTTATCATCTTTCGAAACACTTCGACCGATTACAATCGTGGGCCTCAATCGGAACTCCTCGGTGTTTGTCGAAAGAAAATGTATAATTGACATGAACCACTGATAACAGTTTTCATGCATACGTTTGAATGTGTCAAATTTAAGTAAAGTTAATAATTACAACTCATGCGTGTAGTTGCACAGATATAGTAATAAATCTTTATGTATATTATTTGTTTTACGTTTAATGCAGATCGTGTCAGACCTAAACAAATATGAGTAAGTACGAAGATTACAACACTATTTCCAATAATTATGACGAGCAGCGGCTTGCCATGGGATCTGATGTTATGGTGGCTATGATACAGTTTCATTGTGGAAAACCTTTGAAGGTATGTATGACTTATAAAATTCAACTTTATGTATATCGTGGATGCTTATCTACATATATACAAACGGATAGGTAAATAGTTGTCAGAGTACTGAGAGGATTGTTATGAACAGGTTTCGCAGTGTTTCAAATTATCAACTCGCCCAATGCCCGTACCTGTGAAGTAAACATGGTGAACGCCTATCAGCCTGAGCCGACACGTTTATTTTGTATTTATTTTCATCAAAATAAAGGCAAATCATTAGTGACTGTTGTGAACAAGCTTTGAAGTGTTCTAAATAATCCATTTGATAGGTGTACATGTACATTTTGTATATCCATTTAAGATATAACTACACCAATTTTACCGAGTTCAATACGATAACAGGTATACATGCTCTAATTCTTGCGTATTATATGTAATGACTTGATATTCTCGTCCGATTTATATAGAAAGTTTTATAGAGCGAAACTTTAATGGTACAACCATTTGTATCACAGGATATACATGTGCTGGACGCCGGTTGCGGAACCGGAAATTACGCAAAAGAGTTCATTCAACATGGCGTCGGTCACATGACCTTATTAGATGCCTCGCCTGGGATGTTGGAGAAAGCCAAGTCCAAGCTGTCGGATCATGTTACATCAGGAAAAATAACGGATATAATTGAAACTACATTGCCTTCAATGCCATTTCCTGACTGTTCATTTGACGCGGTGGTGTTTAATTTGGTAAGATTCAAAGTCTTCAGTTATTATACTGTCATGTGAAAATATCTGGTTATATAAAATCGAGTACTGTTACTTATCCAGAACACTTGTACAATGTCAAATACATGTTTACCGACCGTCTGTTCGTGGCGGACACACACTCTGTTACATTTGCCTAAGACTTGTAAAATTAAATAATGTATTCATTCCCATCGATCCGTTACAGTTGTCATGTCTTATTTTGTACATTTTATTCCTAGTGTTCAAGAACGTGATTTGACAAAAAACATGCATGGTCGGCGCTTCTTTACAAATCTACCTCATTGTCTAGTTTGTTTACATTTTAGGTATTACACCATCTTGAGACGCAAGAAGGAAAGCGTGACTTTACAAAAACAACTGAAGCTTTAAAGGAAGCGAGGCGGGTGCTAAAACCAAATGGTTTAATTATCATCAGTACTGGTTTGCCCTACATGTACACCCATGCACTATGGTTTATGCAAATTCAAACAACAATAACTGAGAAACTTCTCAGACAATTCCCGAATCCAGATGAATGGGATCATATATTTGGAGCGGCGGAACTAAAATGCGTTCAGAAGATGAACTTATTAGGGCAAGGCGTAATGAATGATTATTATAATTTTGAAGGACCGCTTGATGACGAATGGCGCAGTGGGAGTTCGTATTGGACGCTAGGGACACCGGAAGAAATAGAAGAAGTAAAATCATTCGTAAGAAAGTTAAAAGAGACGGGTGAGCTTGAAAGTTGGGCCAGGGCACATGATCACGTAAATTCATGCGGAATTGTTACTATATTTGCGCTGTCGCAGGAAAAGAAGCTTTAACTCGGGGTTAATGAAGGAAGCGTTTAGAAAAGCACTGCGTCCTCTCTTCATGATAAACTGATAAACAATGGAGTTTGTTTTCCAAAAATGGCAATGTACTCCAGACCGTAAATATATGTTTACAACTATATGCCTGTAATATGTTCCGAACGAAACTACAAACGGCCCCTGTTCAGACATACACCAAATGAATTTGTATCATGATATTGCAAAAAGAAAATCGTCACGATGATATACATTATATGGAAGGGATGACGAAATACGACAACTTTCTATGTCATCAGTGTTTAATGTTAGATAATGTGTGTCCGGAGACGTCCGAAGTTTCGATAGTAATGTAACTGATAAAAAACACTATACTGTTTCAAGATTATTTATAAATTAATATATAATAAATAGTACACGTTTATCAAAACAAAATGTGCATCCTATAAAATAAAACTGTTACAAACATGCTAAATAAATCGTATATTGATAAAAGAAATATCCACGAAATACGAAACACGATAACCAAGTTCTTGGATAAATTCTGATTTCCCAGGGTTTATATCACGACTGTATGCCCTAAAGCCGTATTCGTGCAATATTCTAAAGACACGTAGCGCTTTGATCTTCTCTGCTTTCGGGAGTTTATGAAAATGGAATTCCACCATGAGATGACGTACGTTTTGGAGCACTCCGGAAAGTTTCATATCTTCAATGGCCGACCATTCCGAGCCCTCAATGTCTATCTTCAGTATGTCAATAATTCTCTGCGAAAAAAGTAAAATGAAAGGAATATACTTAAGGAAAGAAAAACTTAACCACGCTTCATTAATTGACTGTTTTTACTTTTTCAAACCAGTACTTACGCCAGATTCGGAGCTAGCGATTCCTACACATATGGAAGAAAATCGACATTTTTTTAAAATTTACATAGAATGGTATTGACTTGCTGCAACCTCGATTCGAACCCAGATCGCCGGGTTACAAGTGCAGCACGCTAACCACTGGACCACGTCGCTTTTCTTATCCAGACTGTGGATAGAAACTAATATATAGTTAGATAAAAAAGGTCTACCACATACGATCTTATTACTCTTCGGCATTTACTTAAATTCTTTAAAGATTAGATGATTGGACAAACTACATGTACTCGACTTACATCTTTGTGGCCATGTTCATCCAGTAAGGTGGACATTCTGTAGAAGTGTTTACTTGGTATATCTTCACCGTCCAGTCCTTGGGGAAAAAACTTCCCTCCCTTTGGTATATGTATATCTTGTTTAGCTATATGCCCCATACTGAAAACAAACAAACAAATAGACCAATGTTAGAGTAGGTTTAATGTCATATACGAGTACTCTTACCGTCCGACAACATGGCAGTGGAGTGTTATACAAACTGCACGGTTAAGGCGATGTGGAAATGAATGTCACCTCAAAATTACAGTCCTGTATATTAGGTTTAGCGTGTATGAAAAAATAAACAGTTATAGGTTTGTCAGCTTGGTTATACCTGACTAGAAGTAGTCTATTGGTTATTTCTGTCTACTTACGTTGGATCAAATGTAAGAACTTCACAACCATAATTCTTTATTACAGCTGCCTCAAAATCAAATTGATTGTTGGAACTGAAACAGAAAAAAAGTATAATTGTTTAAAGAATTAGAATTAAAAGAACAAACAAAAAGGAATATATCATTCTTCTTGTTTTGTGAATGCCGTGGAGAACTTAAATTGTTGATATGGAAATCCCCACAAAAAGTTTACGAATGGAGGTTTCTATATTTAATTTTCTCCGAGTCCGAAGTACAATAAAATATACATGTATTGATAAAAGAATAAAATATTTACAAGACCTTAATAAGGGACAATATCTACAAAGTTATACGTTCATTGGTCGTATTTTTATAAATACTGGTCATTATTTTGACCGTACACCTCAAACAAAGCATGTTAAAACATGCGGATAGGTTGCTAAAATTAATGTCGAAGTAAAGATGTGAAATAGTCGTCAAGTTCAATTTTCTTTAGAAATGTTCTCAAGTTGTGTAATCTCGAAACCAAAGTATTTGAATGAATGTATAAGTCAGCATTCGGATCATCTCGACTGACGCCGTCTAATTTAATGGAGATACGGAAAAGATCGATTTATCCCGAATGAATTAGTCAGGCAACAAATCTAAACAGAAAAAAGATGCGAAGAAAATATGCTCACTTTTTTACAAAATGAAATATTTTACTTTGTACTACAATGTCCGCCTCCGTATCCTCGGCCATTTTTCTAAAAAAATCAAATGAAATTATTTGTGATAGGTGTGTCCATTTAAGATGCATTGAATATTTTCTAGATAACCGGTGTACTTATGATAAATATTCCACTGTGGTCATGAAAATGTGTTATATGTGTTTGTATGACTAGTCAATTATTTTACAATGCCTTTCCTACGTACATCGGTGAAAATTCTGCAAATGCTTTGAATAAGATTTTACAAAACTTGAGACAAAAATCATTACAAAACAATCATTGCCATTTTCTTGAGAGAGGCAAATAATGACAATGATTCCCCTTCTTATCCATTGAGATGGAATATCGTTAAACAACAGAATCAGACAAAACATTTGTCTTTTCTTTTTTGTGCTACAGTTTGACGTCTGATTGTTAAAACTAAGTTTTTTTAATATAAAAAATATCATAACATTTTGACTAACGACTAATTGAAAGCTTTAAAGCCCGCTTCTTAAAATAGACTAGTATACATACCCGAATGAATAGACAAGACAAGGGGATTTCGGCACGGCAACATAATCAGCACATAATTCTTTCCCACCATCTTGTAAAGATCCTAGACGTTTGTGATTTCTACACATGATTTGAAAAGAATTGATGTACCTGAAAACAAAAGAATCATAAGGTAAAATGAACAATACCTTAGTGAACGTTCTCTCGGGTTAAATGTCGCAACAAAAGCATAGGTCACTTGGCGAATTGTCCCGCAATGGAGGAAGACCCCGTACATACACTTTGGTAGAACATGCGACCTCATCCAATCTAGCTGGACAGTTTCCTTACATGTTATATTCGGTCCCTATGGGATTCTAACTCACAGCGGTAAGAGGCTGGTGATTACTTGTCAGAGACCATAATCACTCTACCACAACGGCTCCTATAGGAGGACCTTTAGTTTGGTTACAGGTCAAACGTAGGGGTGCCCTAAATGCATTTTGCCTTGGCGTTATGAATATGATTAAAACAAGGGCACCATTGAGTTTTGCAACAAATAAGACAATATAATTTAAGCACAATGGATGCCCTAATAGTATAGTGTGAATGGAAAAGTACTGTTACGAAGCGTGACATTATTATCACGTATTTTATACAACACATACAAACTTGAACACACGTACATTTTAATCATAAATGGATTAGTAATTTTCATTGGCTTATCATCTACAAAAATGTACATGTTATGAATATTGCACAAACAACTTACATGAAGTATTCATGCAGAAAAACTGACCGTCATCAAAGTACTGAAAGCTATTATTGTCTCTACAAGGAAACCAGTACGCCATTGAGCAACGCATTAGTCAAGATCGAATGCGTTAGTATTGTATTATATTGTTTCTATATGTACCTTGTAAACATGGCCAACAGTTGTGAGTCTGATAATTCAGCTAATTCGTTATCTTGTGGTATTAAATACTGGTCCATATCTGTTCCTATGGATAAGGGAACCGTTGATGACATTTGTAGAGACAGAAAAATCCATGGATATCCGACAACTGAAATGACATATCAGTTACAACAATATTACCAGTGACACTTCAATATAAATTCATAAACCATGAATATCAAAAATGAAACATAGAGCATATCAGTATAATGTTTAATTCTTCAACTTTAAATGTAAAAAGGTACACAACAACAACGTTTAGTTAAGTCGATTCTCAAAGAGGAAATATTTTGACTATACATCAAATATAAATTACGACATTAGAGTCGACGCTCTCGTGTTATCTCGCCTAGGTGCACATTTTCAGCGAGAGTTCATGGTTGTGCATCCTTGTTATATGTAGACACTCTGATATTACTAATCTTGTAAGGATATTGGTTCGACAAAGAGAGGTTAATTACTACTAATGTAGAAAATGTATGTACAGCGGTCTGTCCATAGGTCATTGACCAATTTTACTTCTAACTAATAAATGCATTGTATAAAACAAATGTTCATGAAAATGTGAGTTAAGTAGTCACTGAAATAGCATTGGCCACAAGTATGGATCTCAGCAGCTTCACAAATCATCGAATTGTTTGTATCTAATTCAGTTTTAAAATGAACGACGCAATCATAACCTATACATGTATATTTTTTTTCTAGCCAGATGCAAAAAAGACATCTTAAAAAGAAGATACTTACGTGCAAAAACTGTTGGAACAAGTAACAGGTACTTGAGAATATTTCTTTTTAACTTCAAATGTCGCATAAAATACGTCTGCTGAAAGGAAAGATATAATGCCAGTTGTATAAACATGTATGTAACATCACAACGGCCAGGAATGCTATATAACAAAACAAAGTCATGTTAGTATTACCACAAGATTCCGCCTCCCTGCTAAAGCGTAGCCGAACAAAGCAATACAACTTACAGAATAGCGCAGCGCAGGTCAGACCAGAACAACACCGATCAGAACAGAACAAATACATATTTGTACACTGCTTAATCAGGGGTTTTGAGAAATACAAAGACTTTTGTTGGAAGACATTAAAAGATTTTCAACAAAACAAATTAAAAGGTAAAACATGCGTGTGGTTCGAAGAATTGTACCAGTCTAAGTAAACATATCAGCAAAATTCAAACACAATAAAAATGTACGAATAATCCTGGAATGTGTATTTTTCATGAATGTGTTACGGTAGATTTTCTATTTTAACGTATACATGAAACTTTTATTGATTTATAGCGATAACAATACATTATTAATAATTAATTTTAACCCAACAAATAATATTTTTTATTAAAATTTCATCTGCAGTATGCGTGGTCGTATATTACAAAAGCGACTTCAAATTTGAAATATATTTGTACTTCTTGTACACATAATTATGATAACACACACAATTTAATTAAATATTTCTTTACAATATTTAAATAATTTCACGCAATAAAGTACACTCACCAAATTTACTCCCATTTTGCTCGAATGTCGGATTCTGACTGAACGCTTGGACCCGGAAATGATACGACAATAAGAAGTTCACCTAAGGGCTAAAATTAGAAATTATTACGTAATGCACGAAACGGGGGTCAATTTTTTTGCTTTTATCTTGACATAATAACGTGATCAATGACAACACCTACATTTAATGATTTAAATATTAACAACAGCGAAACCAGAAACACGTAGAACTCCTCTATATTATGGAGTAGAGTCAGTTCATTATCATGATATATAATTCAAAGTCAAGTACGGTATTTAGATACTTGTTTGAACACTTAAATCCCCATTAGCTTTTTAAATTTAGTATTTACTGAACAACAGATGTAATGATTGTAAAATATTTTATTTGCTCTAAAACATATTTACACAATGCCTTTCTTTAGCCAAATCTCGTGGAAATGTTATCAGGCGCTTTTTTTATTTTTTGCAACATCATTGAAAAAATACTGTGCTATATTCGTATATGTACTTATAGTGATTAAGAAAGAAAATTTCGGAATGTTTTTATTGAAAACAAAAGTCAATTTCACTCATTAGATATCTTTCAAGGTAAAATTATACTTACTTTGATTTTAACATCCACAGTGCTAATGGGGCTGTAATAACTCAGAGATTGGGTTACGTTGTACGTTGATCAACACGTAACAAACCAACATTAACTTACACCAATCGTGGTCAGAAATAAAATAATTCAATGGATATCATTAATCACAAAATATCTGTACTATGACGATATGTAAATAAAACGACAAATCCAACATATGTGCTAAATCTAATTTGTAAAACGATTTACTCGTACATATTACTAGTATGTAACAAAATAATTATTATTCCATCAGATTTTGCAGCAGTGTTTCAGATGTACAGATGAGAAGATTCTTCTGACCAATATTCATATAGATTCTGTACAATATATAACTACTTGTACTCCTGTTCTCTGAAAGTAACTGCCAACTTCTGCCCGCAGATGATCGTCGAGGGCAACGAATGGTATAAAACATACTGTCTTCAATCAAGTCGTCACAGAGACAATGTGTCATAACCTGGGTTCGAACCAACCAACCTTAACGTAAATTGACCTACTCGGAATCCCTGTTATATGTAAAATTAGCGTGCCAAACAAGCTTGTTTGCACTGAAAGTGAGCATTTCCTTTGCTCCCTTCGTTCAAGTATGTAGAAAAGGATAAAGTGACTTAAGATGACGCAAAGATAAGAAATCGGTCTACAATTTAACTAAAGGAGTCAGGGACTCTACACTACTTAATATTACAAAGATTACATTTCTTTGTACAGATGCATTCGCATCCAACGTGGAGTTATATCAACTTGATTACTCATGTTATCTAATTCAGATACCATAGCAGTAGCTATTTCACGATGTCCTTGTATCAAATTGGTAATGACAAAGGTACATTTGAAAAATTAAAATACTAATTCTTTTAACGCAAAAATGCGTACAACATACGTATTTATTGCTAATGCCATCATTTATTTTGATTTCATTCGAATTATAATCGGAAACCTAAGCCAATGAAATATGTTTGTGTCAATGGCTATTAAAGCTTCTTTAATACAAGTGCGCATAGGACATAATTCTTGGCATACATACAAATGGTAACGTGACAACATTCTGGTTACCATGAGAGCTCCGATCTTTAAGTTACCAAATTAATGATACAACATTTCTTCTGCTTCTTTAGTGCTTCAGCAACACTTCCCAGGTGCAACAGTATCATTATGTTATCAGTATTGATAGAGTGGGTCACTTACTCAGTTCTAGTATGCATTCTAAATTGTGTACTATTTTTGGTATCATTTTCTTACACTGGTGAGGGACACTATATAATGGAAAGTCCACAGGCATTAAAATTACCCAATTTAATCCAGATCTTGGTTAACAGCAAACTTGTCTCTGAATGTATATACATAAGCTAATCACTTTATTATTAGTAAAAAAACACACAGACATACATTTCAACAAATTAAATTTATTAAAATACAAATTTGTGCACATTCGTATAAATTCATTTTCACATACACAATTCAATAAACACATACATATTTAATCAACTGAAATCATAACCATCAAATATATAACACACACAGACTCTACAGAATGTCATAAAACTATGCAAGTTTAATCTGGCAGTAATTATCTCCCGTTGATATGATTTATTATGACAATTTGATCACATGAGATCATGAATGATTGATCTGTAAGACTTGGGCATCAAGATGCATTTTGAAGGAAAATAATAGAAAATATTGTGAGTTGCAGCCTTAACATTTTCAAAGACTTATGAATAAAAAATCTATCAACTAATCCAGTAGGAAAATGACTGTAAAATAAACAAATTTATTTATTTCTGTATTCCTTGAAAAAAGGAGGTCTAGTTAGTTCTCCGCTATTACAGCCTTTGGTTTTTGGAAACAATCTGAAGACAGTTACCGGATATTTTTTAAAGAATCATTGATTTCTTACATACATGGTAGAAATGATCACATAACCAGTCTGCGAAATTAGCAGTTGTCCTGTTGTCCGTGACAACCAGTTTTTCATTCGGACAACCAACTTTTTTCATTAACAAATCAAATGAAAAGCAGTAAAATTTTCAGTTTTGGGCAACCACATTCCAAACCTTAATTTCACAGACTGCATAATACAGTTTGTCACGAGAATGTATGCATTTATACTGAAACTAGACTAGACAAGTTCACAATGTCTTCTATCCTTGAATATACATTGTATAATAATTACACATACAGGTAGCAGTCAAATAATAATCAAAGTACTGAAAGTTTCATGGAAACTGAACTTAATAGACTTACACTGCAACATGGAATGGGAAATAGTTTAACCATTGCATGGCAGATGTAGATAAACGTAGTACTTTGGTCTGCTAAAAATTCATGCAGTCTGCGAAATTAACACTTGTCCGGTTATCCGGGACAAGTAATTATTGATTCGGACAAGTAACTTTTGCAGTAATTATGTATAGAGTATAAAGGAAAACTATTCACTTTTAGTGATTCGGACAAGTAGTTCCAAATCCTAAATTCACAGACTGTTTATGCATGCTGTGCGAATGACTGCTACAATAAATCTGAATTAGGTAAGTAAAGATTTCTATCAATTCCATGCATGCCATCCAACAAACAAAGACTAACATTATCATGATGATTGTACGGAACAGAAATATGTTAATATCACAAAGCTTAAAAAACAATTCAGACAAATAGAATTAAAATTATGAACATTGGGGCATCTCTGGTCCTGAGTGTAAAACATAGCTATCATTAGATATCACTGAACAAATATGCATCTCTTTCATTAATACTATTTCATTAGAAGCAGACATTAACCAGTGTACAACAATTCTACTTCAGCAAAACAACAATGCCATACATTTGATATAATTCTCTAGAAACAGTCCTACATCATACCATAGGTCGATTAGGTGGAGTGTATGAATTTCTACATCTTTCATAAAATATCTGAAAAATACAAGATAAAATGCACTGAGTGGAGATCTTTGGGAAACTCTGTAATGGACAAAGAAACACAGCATAAATAGATATGTTCTAGTAATGTAAGGAAAAAATAGATTTTAACCAGTTCTAAACTGAATCATTAAAAAAGTTTGTGTTGATAATAATAAAGTACTCACTTTATAAGATCTGTCCCTGATTACCCTGTCAATGTCAAGTTCTCTTTGCATGAGCCTCAACTAAACAGAATAAAAATACAATTATTGTCAAAGAAAAATATACATAGATATTACAACACAATTACAAAATGTTCACCTTTGTTGAAGGAATAAATGATTTTATTATACCTCACGTGACTTATTTACTCTATAGTCTTATGTGACGTCAGAGGGTGACAATCCGTAATGTTACCCTCTGACATTACATTTCGGCCCGCTTGCCATAACGAAACTGCCCTCATGCGCTCACGCGATTTTACCGGGTGTCGTATTTTATTCAATCTCTGTCGTATCAAATACTAACCTTGTCTAGACACTTTAGGCACTTAGTAGAATATACTTGTAGTTTGACATCCGGTTTTGCAGTAGACATTTTGACAGCAAAAGTAACTATGGTGTCAGAAAGAAGCTTCGTTTCAATTTCTATTATAGTTTCGTTATATTTGTTAACATGTTTGTTGCATTTAGTTTCTTTCTTGATTATTGTTTTGTTCGGTATAATAAAATAAATATCACATCCCACAGAGGGTGATAGAACGTAATGTTCACCCTTGACAAAGTAATGTCAACCTCGGCTAACGCCTCGGTCGACATTACTTGTCTCGGGTGAACATTACGTTCTATCACCCTCTGTGGGATGTGATATTTATATAATCTAACATTAATGGCCTTGGAAATCAGCTTTTTCTATTATAATGATCTTTCAAGCATGAAAGAATTGTCAGAGAGCTAAATCAAACCTTCAATGTATCTTAATCTACAAATGTCCTTCTTTATGAATAAAGCAGTATAGTAAGATGATTTACTTTTGTTTGTGATTTCCTAAGCATGTTCATTGCTTCTTGGTCATCTCTATCTTGAAGTCGTCTCTCTCGCCATTTGTCTACTTCTTGTGTAGTCTGTTGTACACATTTCTTGATGGCCTTTTCTCTCCCACCATACAATCTGGTCATCTAAGATCATTCAAAATATAATAAGGCGCAAGGCTTAAAAATTGAATTTTCTGGTTACCCGACATACCCCAATTTTTCCTGCAAACCTTGACTTTTTATTATGTCCAGTGAATGGTACATCCACTTTCTCACTTTTTTTGCTTTTCGATCCACACGCTTTTAAGAGCAAAGAAAATAAAGTCTAGACCTAAATACCCTATTTTGTATGAGCATGTTACCAGAAACAGACATTTTTTTCAGGCCTAAACATCTCAGAAGGCAATTTGGGTTGGGTTTTTTTAATCATTAATCATTTGGTTAGTAATTTTTTTTTCATGTAAACCAACATTTTTTACAGACTGTCTCACTAAAGCTATTTTAAGTGTTTTTGTAGATAAAACTAGTTGTCACTCCTACATAGAAAGTATTAATTAACTCCAAAATGTACATTGATCATTATTATAAGTCAAATACAGCACTACAAGAATTAAGATAAATAAATTGTTCAGACTAAACCAACAATTCAAAAAATGAAAATAAAGTAATTGATAAAGTATTTAATATGTTACCTGTTCATATAGTGATTTACATTGATCCGCTGGGTTAGTTTTTTGTTGAAAAGACTGAGTGGGTAGAATTGCATTCAGTTGATAAATAATTTTGTCATCATCAATTCTTAACTTCTTCAATGCATCCTGAAAAAATGTTTTGAGATATCTTTTAAGCATTTTCCACTTTGAACATTCCTAAACATCATCTACAGCAGGGTTTTCATTAATATTCAGTACAACAGATTTTCTGATGAAAATAACAGATTTGGTCGGGGTTCAAAAAGCTGTCTACTTGAGGTTCATACTTAGAAAAAATTTAACTTTGGGGATTGTAACTGATTTTTTTGTAATTTTAACCAATGGTTTTCATTGGCAATCAGTTCTTAATGAAAACCCTGCTACAGTACTTAACAATTTGAGACTGATTTGTTAAATAATAACCAAGATTAGAAGTCGGGTAAATAAAACGGATACATATATGAAACAAAAGCCATGCTGACAAATATACAGAATCCTTTCTAGTTCCATACAAGAATGTTACCTTTTTACCATTGAAATTAAAAAAAGGGCAATAATAATTTGATACATGTATGGTTACTGGTCTTGAACAATGAACTTTATATCATATATATATAGATCTATATATATATTTGATTTTCAAGTAAATACCTCCAATGGAATAATTGTCAGCAGAAAATTTATCTGTAAAATCAAATATTAAAAGGGGAAATAAAATAAACCCGACATTACTAAAACCCTAAACCATACAGCCGCCAATCTGAATCACAAACATTGCTCTCATGTTTGCTGCAAACAGGATTTTGCCACAAAATTTGATTTAACTCCCTGTGTGACATCAAATTTTGACAATTTCTGGTTATATAACATAAATTATCATATGAAATGGATAATATGCAAGAATATTTCATTCCCAAAAGAATAATTCATGGAATTTGAATGGTCTGATGGACCACTGAAAATTCCAGGAGGAGTATCAATATTTTACTGTAAATAAACAAATAACATATTAATAGGTGGAAGGACCACCTGAAATTCTGTTGGACCAGCAGGTTTCAAAAGCTGGTGGTTCTCTGGTCCATCATGGAAGATAAGTTAGTGTCGAGCCCTGTTTACTGCAAAATCAATGTTTTGTAAGAGTCAAGAAATTAGAAGCAAATGGTGCAACTGTTCCTAATCTGTTCAACTTAATTACAGGCAAATATAGTGTAATTTTATGAAACTGTAAAGCTGAACAATTACATGGTCACAGTGACCCTGTCAAAATGCAATAATTTCTAGCTTTATTCCACAGTTGATATTATTTGTTTATTTTACTGTTACCAAGGCTAAATTGAAGTGCATTCATGAATATGATACATTTTGAAAGTCGCCTGTTTAGTCTATTCTCAGTCAAGAATTTGATTGATTTTTGGAAAAATGACATATTGACTCAGCTGTGTACTAGTGTATTTGAAATGTATTTTTTTTTGTAGTGACAGTTTTCTTTAAAATGAAAGTAGATTCTACATTCTTTTCTGTAAAAATAAGAAAGCCAAGTTAAGGAAATACCTCTCTATAATATCAAGGACTTATATACATACATGTACGTATATAAGTCCTTGATAATATCAAACTGTTAAAACAATTTATTCATTAGAAACATTTTTGAGTTACATAACCATCTAACTTTACTATTTGGCTTTTTGGTTGGCCGATAACTTGTATAATTTCAGAAAGGCCATCTTCAGCAGGATGGGGCCAAGTCGAAAGTGTCTCACCGTCACTAACACAAGTAACAGTCTAATTTGTTGGACTACAATAACACGCAATAACATACCCATGGATCCTTACAGTTACACTCAGTTACAACTTACAGGTGTGTGTTCATGGGAAGAGTTAGCAATGTTTCATTTTGACAGGAATGGGATTGAATTGGCAAACACATAATTACTTTTAGAGTGTAACGAACATTTGAACAACTATAAAACATATTATAAAGAGTATCCGGGATACCATTCTAATACAATCATAGACATACGGATGAAATAGTCGAGGAGAAAATTTGTCCTCAACACCGCACCGTTCAAGAAACACGTTTCAGCAATTACAGACACTGTAACACTTAGTACTAGCGTCAAATACACAAACAAATACATATTATCAGTTTAAATAAAAACAGTTGTGGCAAAATCACCTCAAACTGCATGAAATCTTCGCATGGACAACAAACTTCGACATTGTCGTTCATGGGCGCAGCCATCTTGGTTTAATATTAATCTCGAGGCATTCTCGTTGTAAAGAGAAAATACATATAGATACTATTTTATATTACCAGTGCAGAAAACGTTTACATTGAATAAAAGTTACAATATTCATTATCAAGATTCTTTTTTGTTGTAATAAGAAAAATAAAATCACGGAATGAAAAAGTTAGCGCATGCGCCATTGTGACCAAGAAAAAGAACTGAGGATTTCTTGAGAAAAAGAAACAAGATTTGTTATTTGGTTATTTCTACCGTTTTACTTATTATTTCAAGGAGGTGAGTGTTATCAATTTTGAATGACGTTTTATAGCTTAGTTTAAATAATGATATACCAAATATATGGGATATTCTCTTTACGAATCTCAGAGTCAAGAGCACATGGCCGAATCAAGTTTTTTGTGTTCATTTTCTGTAAACGGTTTTACAATAATTCATTTAGTTCGCATGTGTTGTGGTCAGTCAGTTAATGGGAGAAATATCAATTTCATAATAAAAGTTTTTATTCGCATTTGAATATTTGTACTGAAACCATCAATTTATACATTATCACCCTCTATCTTCCTTATAAATCTTTCTAGGTCACCGTCAAGCACTTTTTAGAAATTATTTCCTTGTAATGTGCATTTATCATTGACCAAGTGATCAAGTTTTGTATTCCTTATGTATTCAACTGAAGTGATGTCTATTTACATATCTTTCATTATCCAATTACCTAATCTAAATGATGAGCCCGTCCGGCTAGCTCAGTCAGTCAGTGTTTAGAGTGTTTGTCTGATGATCGAGAGGTTGTGAGTTCGAACGCCAGGTGAATCTCACACTGTCTGTGACAAATTTGACTGAAGATATTACTTCATATGTTACATTGTCCTCCACCTCGAAATTATGTGGGGTAGCTTGGCAGTAGTTCTGGCTTCCAAAACTTTAAAAGCCGCTTTTTTAATATGTTTTTGCTTTTTATGCGGCATTAAAGTTTTGGATCAGACCCGTTACGAAACCTTACCAGAATAACAAACATTATTGTAGCCTCGTTTAAATACGCAAATACCTTTTTTTCAAATAAATCTTGGCCATAAATTGATAAAGCAATTATTTAACTATCGCTTTATACCCTATACAAAGTTAAAATATCAATACAGCCAACAAATTTGCTTCTTTCAATGCGAAATAGTATTTGCATCAACTTTCATCCGCCATGAAACTTAACAGCATCGTGAGATCTCGTATGACGTCACATGCGCGAACCGCTTAGAAAACATGACATGTGTATACATTATGGTTGGGGATTTTTTTTCGTATTTGTTCGTTTATTTCCTTTTTTTTTAGTAAATACATTGAGCAAAGAGTAATTACTGTTTATAAGTAGTAATGAGTTATTTATTGGTCCTCAAGAAGTCTTTTTTAAACAAATATGATATTTGTAAACAGATGCTGCCGCTGACAAATGCTGCGGGGTTAAAAGCACATGGCATTGCTTTCTTACCGGTTCGTGCGGGCGACTCTCGTGGTCACGTGACTAAACATTATGGCAAGATGGCGGCGTAGTGATGAAATTATAGACCTACCTAAATTTCCTAGGTTGTTTTATGTGTAAAACTAGGTTTATCTCTTCGATACTTTCCATATAAAAAGATTATATATTTTTCTGTCGGGATATACTACAATTTACCCCATTGCATGTTGGATAAACCAATACGAGTGTGTCAGATTCCTGACACGATTATTGGTAAGCTTTCCTAACGGCATTGTCTTCAGCGTACCCGTCCTATAACAGTGTAAACCGGGTACGCTGAAGACCTTAAGCTAGCTTGGCAGAAGCTTATGGATAGTATGTGGTTAGTACTGGTTAAGGCCTAAATGAAGTCTAGGAAAGCTGGTTAGGATAACTGCCCGCCACGATATGACTGAAATAATGTTGAAAATGGCGTAAAACCTGATGAAACAAACAAACCAACTACATGATGAGCAATGTTCTTTTAACATTTACAACCTACAAAATTGGTATTATTATATTTGGATCAAAATAAAAAAAATCTATGGAGGGAAAGACCTCTGTATATTACTGTAATATCAGCAAAAGCAAATTACCTGATGCAGGGCTCGAACCCTCATCCTCTTTGCTAGAAAACCAAACATGGGTGAATTTCCCCCCCACTTGAAAAAATGGGGGGCCATAAATTTGAGTGTACTCAATAGTTTTACTGGTCAGGTGAATCCCCCACTGACGATAATTTAGGATTTGCTGAGTGGAAATGAACAGTTTTTGAGATTAATTATCAATGGATTTGGATGCATGATTTTCTCATGTATCAGTGATTTTTTTACAATTTAACTTGCTCGAGTCCTAGGACTCGCAGGACTAAAAATCTATGCATCCCAATGTTTAAAGTGCAAGTCCCAAATTTTGTGATTTAAATGGATGTAAATATTGCCCATCCAACGAAGGACGACAACAATATGGTTCAGTATGATGATTTGTCTGCAAATCGTTTTCTCAAACGATTGCAATTCCAAATACACACAGAGCGACCATTTTCTCAAACACGATGTCACATATCTCATTGTTATCAGAAAAATATCTTTTATCGCGAAGATTAGAAACTTTGTCAAGTTTTTCAGTCTGAGACTGACAGAAACCTAGGCATCCAATTAATTTGTCAAGATGGAAATTCCAATCATGAAATAAAAAGCTGGCAAATGTTATAAAACAAATGAATCATTGTCGCAGTTAAAACACATTTGTACACTGGTAGCGGTGTTTTATATATGCCGGGTACAGGGCGAAAACATATATCTATTTATAGTGATTACTTAGACTGTGTCGCTTTATTCATTTTAGCTACGTATCTCGGCGCTCTAATCAATAACACCAGTCCACCATTTACATGTAATATTATTTCGCAATGTGGAAATTTAGAGACTTCGATAATGAACGAAAGCAGACAGATTTAAGACTCGTCACTCAGAAATTATATGCGTCCTGGGGATGCAGATAAAATGAAAACATGCATCCATAGTGATATTTTTGCATCCTGGACGCAGGATGCAGAGGTAAAAAAATCACTGATGTATATGACAAAATTTGTGCGATCTTTGAAAAATAGTGTAAATCTCACACTTTGGCATCCTAAAATACTGTATAATCCAACATCTAATTTCTTAATCCATGTCCTCTCACTGATAGAGGGTTGTGGGTTCAAGCCCAGCTATCGTCGATGTCTCTTTATGTGAGAAATTAGGCAGTTGCTTACAGAGGATGGGAGTCAAGTACTGGTCCTTCCCAGGAACGATGATTAGGTGAACTGTCCGCCTCATTTGACTCTGAATCTGACTGTTGAAAAGGAGCGTAAAACTCAGAACAACCAAACTAATCAAGTATGAATAAATTAATTATTTTACTTGAACAGATGTCCGCAGACAGTACAGGACCAGTTAGTCATCGTTTGAAATCTTACAAAAATAAAGCATTAGATTCATTGGAACTAAGAAGACGAAGAGAAGAAGAAGGAATCCAACTCAGAAAACAGAAAAGAGATGAACAAGTTAGTCGCAATGATGTTAAATCCATGTTATTTTTCTTCAATATGACATATTCTTCAGCAGGTGACCCTTGTCACATAGGCTATCTCAGATAATTGTTTTTTATGCTTGTTTAACCATTTGTTCCTTTCCAAATCTGTTTCAGCTTTGCTCAAACTGTCCTTTATTTGATGATATCATGGACTAAGTTAATGATTTCTTTGAATCATCATTTGATTTTGGAAAATTGTTTCTACCAACCTGTGTTTAAAGTTATCTAAATTATACCTTTTTATGTCATTGAATCTACCATTTCATTTGTCACTGCAGTTATTTAAGAAGAGAAATGTGACATTACCATCAGATGGGGATGAAGATGTTATTGGATCAGATGCCAATGATGGCCTCATTTCATCAACTACAACTCTTGGGGTATGTCCATGTACACTTATTTTGTGTACTTCACTTTTCAACTATTTTTGAACTGACAAACCCTTTTGTCTTGATTAGTCAGAATCTTAAGTATTCAAGTTTACACACATATATTTAACTTGAGTTTTTAAATCTAACTGGATAGTGAAAGTATCCTGCAAACATCCTTTAATTGCTTTTACCAAGTTTTTGCCTGTTACATGGAAGTTTGATAAAATAATCACCAGTCAATAAAATCTTCATTTATTTATATATAGCAAATTTGCACTATGACTTATAACATTCTATTTTGATGGATCAAATGTAACTTGTAATGTTCAGTATTAAAACACAATATTGTTGCATTTTGCTTGATTTATGTTATTTAGGGAGGAATCACTCCTGAAATGGTTCAAGATTTATACAGTGAAGAATCAGAAAAACAAGAACAAGCCACACAAAAATTTAGAAAACTTTTATCCAGAGGTAGGTTTGTCTTTATGGCTAGTTATAAAAAAAAATCATATGGAAGACTCAAAATCATGATTGTTTCTGAAGAAGTTGTCAAGTATGCCATAGAAGAATACAGACAGTCAGAGAAAATCTTACAAAGGCAGAGCTCTGGATATTTCCTGTCTGCTAAAATACTGCTATAAACTTATTTATTACAAGCATACATTGATGCTCTTACTTACTTTGTTGTATTTTCATGTATTTAATTTTTCAGTTTCATGTAACTGTGCTGACATGTATATTTTTATAACTTTAACTTAGTACATTTTTTTTACAGAACCTAACCCACCCATTGATGAGGTCATTCAGACTGGTATAATTCCTAGATTTGTTGAATTCTTGGAAACTGATGGCAATTATACATTACAGGTGAGATATTTGGATGGAAATTAATAAATGTAATAGAAATGAATTAGCACATTGTTTTAAAATTATTTTCATATTTAATAAGAAACTTATTATATACATTTATTCTTGCAAACTTGAACTGTCTGATTTTAAAGACCAGTATCTGATTTTTCTGACTTATAAGCCATCTCCTTTTTTTCAATCTCTATTTTTTATTTGTTTAAAACCCTGAAATATGTTTATGACATTTTTTAAGTAGTGCAAAGTCAAGTGACTAGGACTTCTTATCATTGTGTTACGTGTACATGGTTTGTTATTTTCATCCTGTACTGATACTGTATTTCAGTTTGAAGCAGCATGGGTATTGACAAACATTGCTTCTGGATCATCACTACAGACTAGAGTTGTTATTGCAGCGAATGCTGTACCAATATTTGTCCGACTTCTCAGTTCTGATACTGAGGATGTACAAGAACAGGTTAGTTGGTTGAATTATGCACCCTTGTCTTAGGTCTCCCATTATTTAAGATGTGTAGATAGAGTTTATTGTAGTAATGATGTATGTCTACAAACATGTTCTGTATTGTTTGTAGTACATCAAGTAAGTTTAGTTCATCTGGTTTATAAATTCTAGTTTGATGTATAAAAGAGTGTTGACTCATTTCATGATTTGCTGCTCAATGTTTGGCCATGGTTGTTTCTAATGGATGACTATTATTTTGCTGCTAGTCGTATCAGTGTTCTACAAACCTTTCAGTTTTCACTATAATTTGTGGCACAATTGGATTTTATTTTCATTTTTATGAAGATAGCACTCAATTAAAATGTTGTACATTATACAAATCAATTAAATCACAAATGATTATCTGTTATTTATTTGTGTTCATGAGGTTTCTTTGTTTTCTTCAGGCTGTTTGGGCTTTAGGTAACATCGCAGGTGACTCTCCTGAATGTAGAGATTATGTTCTTAGTGAAGGAATACTTGTACCACTTTTACAGTAAGTGAATCATTCATAAAGGAATTTCTTAAAGGATTTTTTAAAAGTTTCAACTTTCACCTTAAGAAAAAAAAACTTATTTTGTACTGCAGCAAACTAAAGTATGTTTTACTAAGTTGATCAACGCCTGAGAAACTCAAGTTTGTAAAAGTGCTATTTATATAATTCTTAGAACACAGTGGTTATTTTTGCAGATTACTGAGTAGGAGTAACAGTTTGTCTATGACAAGAAATGCTGTGTGGTGTCTATCTAATTTATGCAGAGGGAAAAATCCACCACCCGATTTTGCTAAGGTAAAAATATTCATTGTTTCTTGGTATGAGAAATACATTGTAAAATAAATATAGATCATTCTAAGTAATTGACTTGACTAGCTTGATGTCACACTATTGTTATCTTTTGTTACTGGGTCTTATATGAACAATTGTTAAAGTATTCCAGTGTTTCCGCGAGAGTGCGTTTCTTGCGTTTTTGACGCATTTTATTAACATATGACGCAACTAAAAGCCAACCATGCGTCTGCCGTGACGCAACTAAATTCTAATTGTGAGAATTATGTTTCAGAGAGAAACAACGGTAAATAAATGTCTAAATTCATGCATATCGACGGATTTACAAACCGTCGAAATGCGAAATGTTTACGAATTTCTCACTTCCGTTTTAATGGTTGTGTTTAAAGTTCGGATTCCGTACCAGTCCGTACGCTTGGCGAAGTATAAAATTTCGATACGCTGCACTTTAAACTTAAGTCTTAGTAACGTGGACGCACGCAGGAAAAATGTCTGCAGTTGCGTACGAATAAAAACGAAACAGGTAAGTACCAGGGCTCGAATTTAACACTAGGAAAATGCAAATGAAAACAGTAGACTTTGCTAGTTCATTTTATGACCACTTGCAATTTTTTGCGATTGGAACTGAAAGTGTCATAACTGTAGCACTTGCTCTTACATTTTTTTATGCATGTCACTTGGTCCACCTATGGCAGAATATGACTGTATATAGTGTATACAGTGCAGCTAGTACATGAAAAAAAAAAAAAAAAGGAGATTGCATTCTTCCAAGCCTGTCAAAACGCCACAGTGTAGAACTAGTAGCGATTTTAATGAAGATGTTTAGGCTGAACATTCATGTCTAAAACTTCATTCCTAAATGTGTTAGGTATTGGTAATTTGGTTGATAGAAAACAAGACTAATAAATAAATAGTCTCAACCTTTATTATCTTTATGCCTTTGTTTTATAACATTATGTATGGCCCCATCAAAACTGATGATGACCCCCTGATTTTGGACCAGGGGGTCACAGATGACCCCCAAAAAATCCTGGCTCGCAGAAACACTGGTATTCAAATTGTTTCAGTATTTTTGAAGTGCTGACTATGATATCAAGTTAGAGATGATGTCAGATGTATATACATAAATTATTGTTTGAAATATTTTGTTTCCTTATGTTGATAATTATCTTATATGACAACTATTTCAGGTTTCACCATCTCTGCCTGTACTGGCTAGGTTATTATATCACACAGACAAAGATGTCTTAGCTGACTCTTGTTGGGCATTATCCTATTTATCTGATGGCCCTAATGAGAAAATTCAAGCTGTCATTGATTCTGGAGTGTGTAGAAGATTGGTAGAACTGCTAATGTAAGTTTATACTCATATGCATTCCTTCTAGAGTTCTCGAATCCTTGCATTAAATCCATCTCCTGTCTTATTAATTGATGTAATTTCTGATAAATATATGGACACCCTTGTACTTTACCTGACAGTAGTAAATACCTTCAACTAGTCCACAATCTCACCTTGGGTTTAAAGTTTCTATGTTGGTCATGGTTCATTGGTTGAAAGTTTTTGAGCAACTTGTTTTGTACTGATTTGTTTGATGAAAACCATTTAGGGCTTGTCAAATTCATTTGTCTACACATAGTTGGAAAAATTATTTGTAGAGCCCAGCGATTGTTTTAAACATATCAGTTTTAAAGAATTCACTTTAGGTTAAGTACTTTGTTATATATTTCACTACATGATTTCATTATAATTAATGCTAAGAAATGGGAGTATTTAAAGTTATCTTTGTGTTTCAGGCATAATCATCAAAGTGTAATATCTGCAGCTTTGAGAGTTGTTGGAAATATTGTGACAGGAGATGATTATCAAACACAGGTATGTGTCAGCTCAGATGTTGTACAGATCTAGGCTAGCGCTAGCCGATCGCCAAATCGCTATTGGCGAGTCAAAGACGAATCTGGCGAGTTAAAATTCTCAAATGGGCAACAAAAATCGCCAGACAATTTGCTATTTGGCGATTCTAACAGGCCTTGATAATCCAATACTTTAATCTCAAATACGCACTTTTACACTGCAGACTGTGTGACAAACGATGCATGACGATTGTTTACATCTGTCCACACCAATTTTAATTGCCCCAGACGGTCATTCATAATGCAGAAGACTCTTCTATCAAAACAATCGCGAGTGCATCGTGGTAGTGAATAAAGTCCGTACCATACCGGTACAGTCCGGGTTGTATTTTCCGAAAATTGCTTTGCACTTTACTGAACAATCTCGGGTTTTGTAAGTTTTTATTGACAATTTACTACAAAAGTACAATGTCAAGATGAATTTAGCAGTATGACCAACAAAATATAAAAAAACTCGTTAAGTTTCAAGCATGGTTGTTAAACTTATTCTTCCGTGAAGTATACGAATTTCGGACAACACATTTCGGATAACAGCATTTATTGAGTAATTTGTGTAAACCTGTTCTATTTGATAATGTTAATGTGGTATATTATCCTTGATATATGATAATATGGCACACATTTATGATGAATTCATCATTTGCCAGGGCAGCAGTGTTACTGTTAATCTTAAGAAAATCATAATGCAGTTTTAATGTTGGATTGATTATTATAAGTTCATAATGACATCACCATTTGCAATTTAATAATATTGCAGCTCAACAAATTCAAAGGTGTAAGAGCTAAACAATTAAAGTTACCATCTGCAATTTTGTGAAAGAGCTTCATCTCCTTTTCGTACCAAACAACACAACTCACAAGTAATTGATAGTCATGTTGATATGCTTTTGGGTGTATAGATTTATTTCAAGACAAAATCTGAGCAATAAAATATGATTTGAACTTATGCATAGATAGCCAATGCATCTAGATAATATAAATTACTTTGCTGTTGTTCAAGTGTGTCAAAGACTCATGTCTGATAGAGTACATATAAAAGCAACATCTAAATAGTTGCAGCATGTCAAAACATAAATAAACCAAGTGACTACATTGCCCATGAAGTCCAGAAAATACCATGGAAAGTGTCAGTGCAGTAACAGGCACATAAAGCCATATTTCGTGGTAATTGAACTGGTCTAATAATTAGCCAATGTGACCTGATTTGATAAATGCAGAGAAAACTATAATTAGCTGTATATAGCAATAAGTCTTGGTTGACATGCCCAACATTTTGCTTTTGGTTAATTAAATGCTGATCTGGCTATTAAGAAATCCGGGTTTATAGCCAGACGATTAAATGTCTGGCTACTAAAAATTTTTGGCTAGCGCTAGCCTAGCAGATTATGTACATATGAATGAATCCTAAATAACCTTTACTTTTTATGTGTGAAGCTCAATCAAAAGTGGTCAAAATTGTTATGTAATAGCTAATAACTAGTTTTAAATGGGGAAAAAGAGCAGTTCCCCTTTGAATTTATCTGTAACTCCTTATTGACACATTGTATCAGAAAAGCTTCAGGTAAGCTTCTGTAAGGTAGCTGGTCACCTGCCTTCCTGATCCTTCCTGTATGAAGTCTGTCTGGTCATGGATCTGAACAGACATGAGGGATATGCGATCACTAGTCCAAGACCAGAATCAATCAGCAATGGAGGCCCCCCAAATATAAATAAATAAAATATAATTCTTATTAATAAAAAGACCCAATGTTTTTCACAATGATATTCATTCATTTCAGGTTATTTTAAGTTGTTCAGCACTACCATGTTTGTTACATTTACTGAGCAGTTCTAAAGAATCTATAAGAAAGGAAGCATGTTGGACAATATCGAACATAACTGCTGGTAACAGAATGCAAATACAAGTAAGTATGCCCTGATGTTTTAAGTTTTCAAAATTTAGTAAAAATTTATTTTTTATCATATTTTTATGCCTTCCTTGTATGACACATTATTAAAATGTGCTGAGTTCTCAGATTAGACAATATTTCCTGTATAATTTTTTTGGTGGCTGTGAAACGTATGGGAAGATAATAAGACATTTGGGGTGATAATACCTAGGGTGAGGTATAAATTTAGGTAATTTTTTTCGTCCCCTTGGAACCCAACAATGTGATGTTGTTGGACTTCTGCAAGGACGATACAGTAAAGTGATAGTCAGGAAAATGGAAATGTTCATTTTGTTCACTCATTTGTTTCCTGATGTTGAACAACTCATTTATACCTCTGTTATTCACTTATTGAAAGAAAGTGAACATGTTTCTGTTCAGTGTAAATTGAACTTAACAATACAACATTTGGTAGTTATAATCCACTGAAAGTTTAATGCTAGATGTATTTATTAGGAATTTTCTGTTAGATTAATTGTACCAAATAAGCCTGTATACAATGTTTCATCCCCTTGGAACCCAGCAATGTGATATTGTTGGACTTCTGCAAGGACGATACAGTAAAGTGATAGTCAAGAAAATAAAATGTTTGTTTTTTCTCTCATTCATTTCCTGAAGTCGAATAATTAATTCAGCGTTGATCCATTGATCTCTGGGATTTACTTTTGCAGTTTTTGTCATTTTATTGTTCAACATTTTTTCCTCAACATGCTATTTTTCTCCTCGCAAAGGGCCTACCACATTTCCTCTACAGGTGAAAAAAGCACTGTTATGTAAATTAAAATAGTTCTTGATAAAGTTGAATCCCAATTAATGTTATCAAATTTTTCGTCCCCTTGGAACCCAGCAATGGGATGTTGTTGGACTTCTGCAAGGACGATACAGTAAAGCAATCTCCAGGAAAGAGGAAATGTTTGTTTTATACACTTGTTTATTCATGGAAGTTGGACATTTTGTACAAATCTTGTTTGATGCATTTGTAAACTTTCTAGTATTTCGTTTGTAAGCCTTTTTGTCTATAAATGGTGCTGTTAAAACATTTCGTCCCCTTGGAACCCAACAATGTGATGTTGTTGGACTTCTGCAAGAGTGATGGTCAGGATGAGAAATATCTTTGTTCTTTTCATTGGTATATCTTCTGATATCAAACATGTATATTGTAATAATCACGGAAACTATTAGGTAGTTAACATAAGATGTCACTAATACGAATAATTAGTTAATTAGACGTCGATATTCCATCCGAAAATATGTCATAACAATTTATTATACACTCTGGGCTTCAGTTGTAGTTGTTTAAGAATTTAGTAGTGTGATAGCAGTAGAACACACACCAAGTAACATTTTATTTACAATATATTGCTGATTTTGTTGTTACATTTACATTTTAGAAACTTGTTTTCATAACTACAAATCAACAGTAATTGTTTTATTGACATTATAGGCTGTGATAGATGCTAATATATTCCCAGTGTTAATTGACATATTGGGACGAGCAGATTTTAAGACAAGAAAGGAAGCAGCATGGGCCATAACAAATGCTACATCTGGAGGGTCTCCTGAACAAATAAGGTAGGAATTTAGGTAGTCTTGACCTATTAATGGTTCTATATAGTAGAAGACCTAGTCCTACTACTGAAAAACAAGTTTCTTCTTTGGTGAGAGTGACAGGTTACATACCTGTTTATATAATGTCTCTATTGCTTTATCGTAAAAACTATGACTAGAAAGTCGTCCCCTTGGAACCCAGCAATGTGATATTGTTGGACTTCTGCAAGGACGATATAGTAAGGTGATGGTCAGGGCCAAAGATATCTTTGACACTCACAGATATTTACCCAGAACTTTGAACATACTATCTGTATCAATGTAGATCATTGTGTTGCATTCTATCTAGTGGTTTCTATGATATTCATGCATTTGTAACATACCTGAAATTCTTCCCTAAGGCACTACTTGCTCAATTCATGATATTAAATAATTCTCTCAATTTGTCCGCTTGGAACCCAACCATTTTATATTAGTGGCCTTCTGCACGGATGATACAGCAGTATGATCTCTAGGAAAGAGGAAATGCTATTAAATGTTAATTCTGTATACCTTAAAGTTGAACATTTTGTACTTACCATATTTATTTGTTCAGCATGTTTGTAGTTGAATTTCTAGGTCTAGGGTTGTATATTAATTATTTTAATAAAACATTTCGTCCCCTTGGAACCCAACAATGGGATGTTGTTGGACTTCTGCAAGGACGATACAGTAAAGCAATTTTCAGGAAAGAGGAAATGTTTGTTTTATACACTCATTTATTTCCTGAGGTTGAACAATTGATTTATACCTCAGTAATTGTATGAATGTTCTAGATCTGTATTGGAATGTTTTTGTTCTGTTTGAACTGTTATGAAACAACCATTATGTAGTTAAATTTTGTAGGGTCTGTGCTATGTGATTGAATGACTACTCAGTAAGATAAATTATCATGAGTGTGTCTGTTACTGTATACATTGTTTCATCTCTTGGGATCCAACAATTTGATACTGTTGGGTTTCTGCCAGGACGATACAGTGAGGTGATCTAGAAAATTGAGGAATATTTGTGCTATTCACTTAAGTTTCCTACCGACTTGTAAATGAAATGAAAGTTGAATGATTCATGAAACATTTGAACAAAGGTCATTGAAAAGGGAGAATTACAGGTTTTGTGCAGTTATTTGTATGTATATGCAGAGGTTAGTTAGTATATTATTTTGATAAATGAGTTAGAAAGAGATTCCGATGGCCTTGTGGTGGATTTTATCCATAGGTGACTATTAAATCATGTTTGATCTATAGATTGTACAGAAAATTTACTGATGTATAGATTTAATGCAATGCTTATTTCATTTACAGATTTCTGGTAGAACAGGGTTGTATTCCTCCACTGTGTGATCTACTGACAGTAATGGACAGTAAGATAGTACATGTAGCTTTGAATGGTCTTGAGAACATTTTACGTCTTGGTGACCAAGAAACAAAATCCAGTGGTGGAACTAACCCATATTCAGTAACGATTGAAGAATGTTACGGTATGTTTGAGTCTGTAAATTCTTAAAGTGTGCTTTATTGGTTTATTTTGTAAGATATGTGATAATAGAGCGATCACTAGTAATAAGTGTTTGCAGTCCAAGTGGTTTTATAGCCACCAATTGAACACCTGTTGGGTTCCAGTGGGGTTCAAACGCATTGCATTGAGGGGCTAGTGATTACTAATGATAGACCATATTCACTCCACCAGAGTCCCATGCAACTTTCTGTAGTCTTTTCCATGTATTCAGGAAAATTGAAAAATTGGTACTTCATACATTTTCTTTGAAGTTTCTTTGGTCATGCTTTAAAACTTAGAATTATCTTTTCTAACCTTTAGGTCTTGACAAGATTGAATTCTTACAAAGTCATGAAAACCGGGAGATCTACCAGAAAGCATTTGACATGATTGAACGATATTTTGGATCTGAAGAAGAGGATCGTGCCATAGCACCTGAAGTAGACCAAAATTCTGAGCAGTTTCAATTCCAGGCTGCAGATAATGCTCCCATGGGAGGGTTCCAGTTTTAGCATGCCTGTTGAGAGGACGGAAATCACCATAGCAATATCGTTCATCTGTCAGAATATAGCTTAGCCATTTGTTGTGGTAGATTCTGATGAAGAATTTACTGGCAAGGTCCTTTCCCCATTGACGTGAGACGTTGACAACTTGATATATTCCACGACTACAGGACTTTATGGACCCCGTGGATGGATGGCATCATATGGTTGGTAACAGTTCGGACCATGGATAATGAGCACATGGATATTGGCGAGGCTGTCAATGTGTAGATGTATCTATGTTGATGCCAAATATTGGACAAAGGTTGAGTGAAGGACAAGACCAGATATAGAAGACATATTCCTTCAGTGTTACTGTAAGGAATGGCCAGCGACGTTGACTGTATACAGAGGATCACTGAAGTATGAAAGACTGAGAAGAGAGAGTCGTGATCGGCTAAGAAGAGGATAAACCATGTTTCTGTGGATTCAGAAATGTGAATTTATTGTTTTTTTATGGAAGAATTAATGGAAACCAGTGTTGATTAAATGTGTTCCTCAGACATATTCCTGTGACAATTTTATGACAGGTTTGACCTCAATAACATGAGAATTCTTGTGTTAAAACTATTCCTTGATCTCATTATATCGAGTCATTTCAAGAAAGTGTAAGCAATATCTTGACAAGTGACTCTTCAAGTATTTGTGATTGGTTTTTACTTGGAAATATATGCAGATTTAAGGAAACTGACATATTATGGTGCAAAAGTGACTGGAACTTTTTTGTGTTCATGTTTTATAAAATAAGGCCATTGACTTTAATGTCCAAAGACGCTATAAACGAGTTCCCTGTTATGACGATATCCCCCTATGAAGTTACTACTGTGAAATAAAGCACATGGATTTTTATCCGAAAGATTTGCATAATGTGATGTAAACATTGACCTTATCGGACATTTTGGACCAGTGGACTTGTGAACATTGACTTTTTTCGGCCCTTTTAAAGGACTTGCGTATTGTGATAGATTATATGACTTCAGATTGTTGGAAGCTTATATTGGCTTATCGGGAAGCTTTTATAAGTTAACATACAAACATTCCAATGGTTTGAAGTTATGACTGCCAGAAATTTTATTCTAATCATTGTAATAATTTCTTCATAACCAGATTATTTTAACCTGCCTTCTACTGTACTGTGGTATCATTTAAGTTTTTGGCTGCAATTGGACATTGTTGCTTTTTTCTGTTGTTTCATTCACATAATTGTTGATCCCAGTGTTGATTCTTTGAACTCATTATAGGAAATATAGAGAATTGTTTCCTTGAAGTCAAACTCGTGATATATTTTCCTTGTTTGAACAGTTTCCACTTAGCTATTAATGATATTAATTACTAAGTACATCCGGACTGACTACTTATTCTATGGTAATAAGCAGCCTAGCACAATGTATAAACATTAACATAAATGATACCAGTCAGTATGTAGTGTATGTACATGCCTATTGTTATAATTTTCCATATTGGGATTGTTAATATTTGGTTAATGAAATAATCAATTATTCTTTAATTATCAGCTACTGTTGTCTTGTTATGTATGTTTCTGTTGGTGGTGTTGTAAAATATTATCAATCTGTTAATTACTTTGGGTTTTTGTTACATTACATTATTTTCTAGCAATTTTTTTACAGCTATTTGCGTTGAATTTCTATATTATTATTCAATTTATTGTTGCTGACTTGTCCGTTGATTTTGTTCTGCTTATTCAGTTATCTATGCTATTGTGTTACAGTTTATACTGAGACTCAAGGGATTAGTATTACCATGTGTGTCCATCTTTTTATTAATATTACCCATATTCTAATCAGTCCTGTGTTTCTAATGAATTGGTTGATTATTAATTGAAGTGTCAGTAATTATTCTTCTACCTGAGATACATTTAACTCTATCCTTTTTTATTTCTTAAAGACTGCCTACTAGCACATGCAAGCATAGTACAGTTAGACAAATATTTCCATAATTTTACTACTAACGACGGAGACGATTTGTTTTAATGTTGCTTGACCAATACTTGTTTAACTGTTGTTGTTCAGTTTTAAGTCATGAAGAGTCGAGTTTGTTCTGAAATAATCCAACCTATTTTACTTCCTCATGTTTTATTTCTAGGTTTCTGAGTGTTCCTTCTAGCACACAAGAATATATATATATACTATGGTTACCTCCCTTACACATTGTATAAATATGTTCCATCTGTATTGTAGATACATTATGATGTATGATCCATTTCCATCTTTCACACATGCTTAAATAAATACAAACGACAACTACACACGAAACACATTCACAAATTGATACACACACAAAATAACCAATCAAAATGAATGTCATTTTTGTCAAGTATTATGAACTGCATAGTTAGGCTGTATAAATTATGAAGTCTCAAGTATTCCGGATGGAAGCCTTGCCATAGGATAGTTTACTATTAACAGATTTTTTTTTCAAATTGACCTGGTACAATTGAAGAATTGTTTTGACTCTGTGGAAATAATTTGAAGTATTTTTCAATTATTTTGGATGAATCAGTAGAAGAGTTTCAGGCTTTAATTAGTAGTACTAGTTGGGTGCATCTCAGCATGGTTGGGAATATTTGATATTTTGTAAATAATACAGTGTTAGTTTTGTGAGACCAACTAGGGTAAAGATGCAAATGTTATTAGATTTAGCGATGAGTTGCTGAATAAATTGCAAGGTTACAATCTGTAGCACAATTTTTTATTGACCAAATTTTATGAGCTCTTAATATGCAGCTTGGCTTCCAGCTTAGTCTTTCAGAGGCTTGTATTACTGACTGTGAGTTCACTGTCAAGAGTATAGAAGTATATGTATTCTGCTTATATACCTTACTGTTGTAATAGCACCAGAGAAGTTATTTTTGATACTATAGTTTTAATATGCTTAATAATATATTGGCTATTTTATAGCTTGTTGAATTGATATAAATGGATCATATTATGTTGAAAATGCTCAGTTTTAATCAAAATGAAGGAATGCACTTTCTGTGTATTTTATTTTATTCATTTGGCTTTGAAAATTGTAAATCTAACAGTTAAGCAATACGATTTGACTGATTTGTTGTGTGTTGGCACAATCTTGCACTCTGATTTCATCTTTTTGTAAGAAAAGAACAAGTCTATGTCATTTCTGGTTATTTTTTTTAAGAAGATGTATTTAGATTAATACTTGTTTTTGGGTGTTAATGGATCAGTTACTGCTGGGTATTTCTAGGATAGTTGTTTAAGAAACCAGACTGACGGAATGGAAGTTACATGTAACACAGAATCAACAAAACCACAACAGTATACAAACATAAAACATATACATAACAAAAAAAAAAACATGCAAAAACAATAAAATGACAAACAAAACTTTCACCAAGATACATTGTCAATCATGATTCTTGTGTGAATAAAATGTTAAATACTGGATTGTTTTTGGTTGTTTATTCTGTTGAATTCAGTACATAAACAACTTTAATGTAGTCTGAATGTAGCATTTGTGTATATTTAATCAAAGACTGTGAATCCACAACTTGTGTATCCAGATGTCTCAATTTGTTGAGGATTTCCATGTGAATTTGGGATACCGGTACATCACAAGAGTACAATGTTCCAGATACCCAGTCAAGGATACTTTAATCAACAGTTTCACTTCAACATCACCTAGCTGTACAAAAAGTCAGTAACAGACGGTAGCACTTTTCCAAATCAAATACTATGAATTAAAAGAAAGTTGCCATAAACATCAACTCATTTATACTGATGGCTCTGAAGCTGGGATATTGTTGCAGCTGTGTCCGGAAATGAAGTATAAAAATGTCTTCCAGACAAGTCATTCGTTTTCAGTGTAGAAAAAAACCATCTTGTCCTCGATCTTGCTGAGGAATCAGTTGTATTCATGTTATCAGACTCATTATCTACAGTAAAATCTTCATATATAAATTGGATTTAGAAAGCCCCCCCCCCCCCCCCCCAACCCCTGTCTGTGATATCCTTGAGCAACCATCATTTCAGCACATCATAAAAACTTATTTTGCTGGATCCCAGGCATTTAAGGTCATAGATAAGGCTGATTGATGCAAGTGCTTAGTCAGTCCATGCATTACCAGTACCTGTTTCAGATGCCAAATTTTGAACTGTTTGATCTTCCTGGCAGTCACAAAGGGATGCTTGACATTTTACAACCAGCTTCACTCTCGGTGTAGGTCTGTGGATCGTTGGGTAAGATCCAGTCCAATCCATGATTCAACACTTGCGATCAACAAATCGAATCATGGATCTTTTGTTATCAAGTAACTCATCTATAACTTCAACATTGCAGTCCTGAAGACGGCAAAATTTAATTTTCTTGTAGGAATAATGAAGCAAATCAATACAAATTGTTCTACGCCCTGAAATTATGCATACTCACAATTAATGGATTTACCAGCATCATATTCTGTTTAAGCCTGTGACCCCTTATTTAAAGATCTGATTGGACCTCTTGGCAAACAAAGTAGTCCATGATGAGACAATATATATTCAGATAAAAGGGATTTTTAAGGACAAAGAATAATCTTATGTTAAAAAACAAGATTGTGAACCATGAATCTCAGTAATGACAATTATTCGTACTCAATTTTTCGATTCGTGATTACCTGAGTACTTGGATACTTGCCCCAGCCCTATTCAGCTGTCAGACAACTCTCAGTGATTGGCACCCGCTTCCAGGTCCATTCATCAGAAGTAATATTATCTAGATATAGAAATAGTCATTTATGTTGAACCTATTCTTGGTTTCTCACCAGTGATGATATGCCACATTCTATAAAACATTATACTTATTGACTGAATCGACCTTCAGCCAATCCATGTAAGACACTGATGTCACAAGCATAAAGACAGTCTTTGAAACTGTTAGGTCTGAAACTATTACCAGTAGTAATAACATAAATATATGTACAATAGACAATGATATCTTTTTTAAACACTTTCTTTTAACTGTGTACATATGTTAGTACACTATATTATACAATGTATATTATACTTTTTTACACAGTTTATACTTGTTGCTTTCTTTTTATTTAAATGCCCACTATATGAGCATTATAGTCATCAGTGTGCCATAAAACAACTTTAAATATATATAATCAACTAAAAATATTGAAATGTTTACTATAGAGATAACTGAAGACAGTAATTGAGCCGATCTAAACAATAACATAGTCTCCCCTTACAGGACACATAGTGAATATATGTTGATCTTAGTACACAGGACACTTATTAGGAACGTAGTCTGCATCTACTGGTTGAGTAATTTATGATTTACCATTATGATGACATAACTCAAAAGTTGCAACATGTTTCTACCATTCTAATACATAACAAAGAAAACTCAAATTTTTATTTTATTCAGTTTTCTGTACATGACAGGTTTAACATAACGATCATCACATTTCTATTCAAATCACAATTCTATCAAATTATGGGAAACTTTCAACTGCAAATCTATGTTTCTAAAATAATGTCTCTAGCACAACTAATGAAGTGCACATGAACAAATAACAATACACAAGGTAATAGGGAGTGCAGGTCACAAAATGGGGAATTTAACAAACCAGTGGACATGATAATTTTAATAATATTTTTTTTAGGTATTAATATATTCTTTTTGTTTAATAAGTACAAAATATGTACATTATCATAAATGAATGATTACACCTACTGGTATATAAAAAAGTGAATAAAAGTAGACTGGCAGTTAAATAGATAACTACAAAAGAAATCACAATTTGTTAACTAGATTTTTATTGAAATCATTATTTTCGTAAGAAAAGGAAACATTTTGTTATAATGAAGTAACAATTATCATAATAAAATTTAGTAAACTGTATAATGAGTATATTTTAGTATTACTTTGATTATATCTACATTTTACTGACTAACTAACCAAACAGCATCTTGGAGAAAGTCAAAATGTTGAATTGTTTTGTGTTTCATCATACTACTGACATCAAACGATCACTTATGTATCTAGCTTACATAACAATGAGACATATCAAACAAGAAGCTAAAACTCATTCTTAACAGTAAACAAATGAAGTAAATACTTTAACACAATCTAAGGTAAACAACTCGAGTTGAACATATAGAAAGTTCAAAAATTGTATTTCTTACATCAATGCCTGACACATTTTAATGATGTTACAAAACATACAATATTTGTTTTAAAACAAGCAGGAATCGTCCCTAATATCACAGATACAATAAAAAATACTGAAAGGGTTAATGTTGTACTTAAACAAAACTAGAAGACTACACGGCAATGATATATAATCAGACAAAATAATGGACTCATGAAAATTCAAGTGAAATATGATCTTCAGATTGTTTAAGGATAGTTTATTGTATCTACCTTGTTCAGTACCATATTTGATACCTTCAAGGTTACAAAACTTTCAACAACACTAGAATGCTATCAAACACTATATAATGTGTTTCCATGCATGAACCCTTTGCACCAACATAATACATATAATTACAGATTATTAAAGCGAATGAAAATATTTAATAATCTATATCTGTATTAAGTTTCTTATTTCAATACACTTGTCAAGAATACTCATAAAAAGTAAACGGCACTATGTACAGTAGACAAAATATTTTAAGTGCAAGTAGAAGAATAGAAATCTTCTAATATTCCAACATCAGACTACACTGAATTAAATGAACAATTAAATTTCACCGCTGAAAAATTTAAGTTGTCACATCTTTAATGGAAATTTATCTTCCTACCATGATATCAATGAATGGCTGAATGGAGTTTTGCATGTAGAAGTATGGATTACAGAAACATTTAATCACCAGAATTGGTTTATCACAAATAATGCCAACACAAAATTATAGATTACTGGATTATAGCAAATACTCTGATATAATTAAATAAAGTAAGCTTACATTGAAAGACAAATAAACTGAAACACAGGTAAGATTAAGTACACATCACATAGATGAAAACACAAACATCGGCTGGCACTACACATAGTAATGATCACAGAAAACTGCCAAGCAAAACTGCTCAACATAACATACTGATAATAGCAAACTTAAATCAAGCCATCATACATTCATTGTATCACATTGGTATAAGGGTAATTCTAAAAAACATTTTTAAGGCAACTGTGTAAGTGTACAATCATAATGTTGTCAATCCAACATGAAAATTATGACAGAAAATCAAATTCACAACATTTTTATTAACTTCTTATAGAATTTTATGAGCTAAGTATGATGTATAAATTAAACTATTAGTTTTAGTTCTTTATGTTGTGAATATTACACCATCAGTCTGGATCCAGGGATGTATCTCGACTCGCTCCAAAGGTTTGACTCTCCACAATTCTTCGTGGTACGTTTACATTGGTTACACCTGTTATATTTATCACATTGTTCATGTAGAAGCATGCCCGGGCTTTGAGCCCTCGTGTGGTCTTCATCTAATCTGTCTCTCTTCAGAAGTGAAGCTCGTACCCAGTCCTCCTCAAGCCTCTTACGAGCGTTGAGTCTCCTTGAAAACTTGTGAGCACGATCATCTAGCATCCTGTCACAGAAAGACGTAAGTATTAACAATATATAAGTATTACTTAATAAATTAAGTATTACTTAATTTTAATCACAATAAACAATACAAGTTTGACTTAATCTTCCAAGAATTGAAATAATGATACAAAGAACAGTATAAATTTTGAAAAAAAAGGCAAAAAACTCCCATTTGGTAATTTCATTCATTTAGAAATATGCAAAATAAAATGAACCATTAAAAACAATACTTATAATGTTCTATCAGGTGTGAACCGATTGCCATCTTATCAGATGAATTGTGATGATAGAAAATTAATTCCTTATATCATGCAACTAACCCAAGATTAAACTTTAAATATAACATAAACATACTCATTTCTGGTTCTTTCCAAGACATTCTCCTCATCTTTCTGCTCAGCAAGACGTTTAAGAATATTCTCTCTCTTTCTCTGAGCTACAAGGTCCTGTTGGTCTTGGAATAATTCATAGGCACGACGTCTTCTTTCAGCCATTTTCTCATTGGTCATATCGTTCTTACCAAATACCTCGTTATCTGATTCTCTTGGTGGAACTTGTAGTGGCTTAAATCTCAACTGAAGAAACAATAAAGTATTCTTAATAATAAAATAACTCCTGTCAAATTCTAGACATGATTCGACTATTGATGATATAATAAAACACTCCAATCAATGTTAGATTCACAAGTATCAATCAAATCTTAAAAATTCATATAGAACAAGGACCAGTATAATAATTACATTGATAGTTTTTAAAATAGAACAACCAGCATATTAAGGTTGCCATGGAAAAATGTTCACTTACCAAACATACACAATTTCTAAAAGCATGTAAAATTATACTTCCATCCACACAACAGACACAGAATAATCTAATATTTAACAATATCATAAAAATATGCATGCAAATATCAACACACTGATCATGAATCCGCTAACATAAAATCTGATCAAAAAGGGTTTGATAGATTTTATACCTAACCGAAACCACTTAAAACATTTATTACTTTCTTCAAAAGGTATTTGTTATTATATTTGTACAAGTGATCATACATAAAAAATAAAGTGGTATCAAGGAGGGAATTATTTCTACCTTATGTCAACATTGATATATTTGCTAGTTGTGCTTGTAAGGGATAAAACGTATAATAGGAAGTTTTAACATTAATATAAGAGCGATAATATTTTGTGCAAATCCATTTATGAAAGATTTTCTCCCATTTAGAACTAATTTAATACATATTTTTAAGTAATGATTAATTCTGTATAACTTTTTTGGCACATATAAGCAATCAGTTCGGTTATGAACGGGCAAATTAAAATGTGAAATCATATTATGTTCATTATAACATACATGAATATTATTATATATATATACATACAAACATTCATTTTGGCAAAACAAAAATTCATCTAAAATACACGTAGTCATATTTTGCCCTTAAAAATTAACTTTTGAACTTATCAAAAAAAGGAAAAACTGTTCTTTTACCCTCCCAAAAAATGGTTTCCAATTTTCATTCAACCTAGATGGAGATGCTGGTTCAGAAAATGGTCTCAGTGTATTTGACTGAGGGATATAAGGTAAGCGCAGAGAGGTGTTACTAAGTGTAACAGGAGCTGGCTTGTGCTGCACTGGACCATCAAATAGATTACTGCAAAGTTGATCTCTGAGACGTATCTGTACATCAAACAGCGAGGGAGAAGAAAGCAAGAGAGAGAAGAGAAGAAGAAATAAGAAAGATTAAAAAGTTAGAGAGAGATAAACATGTACAGAATATAAATTATAAAAACATAACAGAACAAATAGTACACACAAAGAATAAAATAAATGAATGCTTCACACATAAGCTTAGAAAAAAAGTAAATAAAGACATAAGAGACATTAAACTAAAAGTGATAAACAGGACACAAGAAACGTGGAATACTTTTATCACAAAACTTATATTGACATAAGGAAACACATATAATTGATAATAAGCACAAAAGACAACAAGCAAATACTACATGTATACTCATACAGTTGATGACAAACATAAAACAATCACCTGTGTTTCCAAAGCTTTCTTGTATCTTTCCTGTTCATCAGCTTTCTCTTGTAAGAATTGTTCTCTTTGTATCGCCAAACTGAGAAAATAAAATACATGTTACTTCAAGGATTAAAACACAGTATGAATAGTCACACAGTCCATGTAACAGATGTAATATTTATTCATTGTTTGTCAGTTTACAATGAACAGAGTGTCAGCCAAGATAACAGAAAATATTTTTTATTTCTGATATGCAGAATAAAATTTACAGTAAAACTAAGTCTTTAATGTTGTTAATAAAGTCACTACACAGGTTTTCAAGCATTATGCATAACAAAATGATAGATAATGTAAAAGTTTTAATATACAAGTTTGTTATTGATGAGTGTGTCATCACTAGCCTAATCATTAGTACATTAGTCCTCTGTTCTAAATGGTCATTTTAATAATTGACAGAATACCATGCAAACATGCAGTCAAACCTTTGTATAAAGACAAAGAGAGTAAAAAGTGGTCTTTATAAAGAGACGGCCTTTATTCAAAGATTTAAATAATATGCGAAGTATAGAGCAAGAAAAAGATTAATAGATCTCTAAACTAAGATAGTTTCTATTCAAAGGTAGTCTTCGTCACAAGTCAGATATGCATTACAGTCAAACCTATAAACAAAGGCAACCTTAAGAAAGACCAAATATGGCCTCTATTGGGAGATGGCTTTTATTTGGAGGTCGTTTTGTTCTATGAATGATCAATGATAGTTTTTAAAAGAATGACCTTTATCTGCAGGGTGCCCTTTATTTGGAGATGATCACTAATACAAGTTTTACAGAATTTAACACAACATTTTTTCATAGTGACCAGAGACAGAAAGCAGCAGAAAATAATCTAAAATTATGCTCATACAAATAATTAACTTGATATTGCATGCATGTTTGGTTCAGTCTCCAAATATGATATTTAATATTAATAATTCATAACAATATTTCATAATAATTACAATAGATTTGATGAACTATTTAAACTCTCTCTTGTACAAATAATCCAATATACAATAATGAAATACTCAAATATACTGTAAAATAATGCTTTAAAAATAATGCAAAATAATTATCAATCATTCTTAGCATTATTAGTTCTGAAAGGTTTCTATTACCTGTTAATACAATACAGTATTAAATTATTGATTAACTGAACAGAGACAAGAACTAATCAAACTTGGTTTTGAACAAAGTTCATCAAAGATTCATTGCAATCTGATGAGTGTATGTTTAGATCAATGATAACCTCCTGATTATCAAACAACTCATCATGTTCATGCTTAACAAATTCCAGTTTAAATGGTAAATTTATGGTGATATGAAAAAGAATGTGGGCTGAATATATATTCAGACTACAGTAAAATATTGACATTAAGAAGGCTAGATATTACCCCATTAAAAAAAATCCCTTCTATTTTTCTAAGTGAGGGGCGAATTTCACCCCTGTTTTGGGATTTCTAGAATAGACACTGGACCCTTGTGACAAAACCTTAATAGTTTTAATACCGAGATGTTCTCATTACCAAAGTTGAAATATTTATAACTAGTTCAAGAATGTGTGGTTGTTATAATGAGGTGGTTCTAACATTGGCATCATTGCTAAGAAATGTTTTCTTGTGGTAAAAAGGTGTTGTATTGAACGTGTGTCTAAACTATTACAGACAATTAGAACAGATCATGTATGTAAGACTTACTCTTCAGCTAATTGTACTTGTTCCAATCTCTCCAGGAATTCTTCATCTGACTTTCTCTTAGATTTAGTAGTTTCTTTTACTTCCACCTGTAAATAGTAATAACATACATAATAACATAAAATAACACAGAAAATAAAATCTTGGAAAATAAGGGCTGTGGTGGTGGGCATATTTAATTCATCATTTATCAAAAAGAGAGATAAGTAACCACAATAAAAATTACAATGTACAGTAGTTGAACATTACTGCTTCTGACAGAAGCATGCGAGAATGTGGAATCAAAATCATAATTTTACATCATTAATCATATAATGCCACATGGTGTATGTAAGCTAATCATTAGTTAATTAGAGAAATATTTGCATATTTAATTAAGTCCAAACATACAAAAAAAAATCAATGAATACTACAATTATGAAGAAAACAAGCCATTTAAATGAAAACTGATTTTGATAAAAATTATTTCATTTAAACATGTAGTAATAAAATAGAGTTTATTTAGTACATATAACAGTAAAAAAACGTAGGATTCACACACTGCCTACAAAAGCAAGTGTTTGAAAATCACCCAAATTTGGTATTACAAAAATCATTCAATCAATCAACTTCACCAGATCTATAGTACCAATTAATTAAATCGGAAGAGAATTTAAATTACCACCTGTAGGGCTAATTTATTTCAACAATGTTTTATTATGCAACACTGCAGGATGTCATCCATAATTTCCGTAATCTATACATTTACTGACTTTGAATCAATCAAATAACAATTAGGACTTTTCCCTATGCATGGTCACACATTCATTGTTTATTCACAGGGTGTGTGCAATTATTTGTAAAACAAAATTACACTAAAAACAGGAAAAGGTTAAAAGAGAATGTATTACATTATGAAACGTTTGAATGGTTTATGTAAAACTATCATTAGATTTGATAGCATATCAAATGATTTTACGCCAATCACTGAAAATAAATGGATTTTTCAAGAAACGTACATGTATATACGTATATGTCAAAATGTACTACTGCATAAAACACACATCATTAACTGCAAATGTATTCTCAAAACTCTATAAGAACTACATACATTATTTACCAGCTATTTATACTGGACTTGTAATATAGCTGAGTTCATACCTGTTTAGCAAGATCGCCAGAGTACTCATTCTGTTTAATAATTCTAGGTGGTGTCAAGGGACGTCTTTGGAAAATATATGACCTCTGCAAATATATCAATATATAGTAATCAATAAGTTTAGTATTCATTTAACATCAACCAACAGCACCATAAAATATCACAAGATAAAGAATTTTTAACATATTTGTTCATTTTGATGTGCCAGACATTTTTTATTTTCAGTATAATGAGGCATAGAATACAGAAGTTTATTTATTGACACACATACAAATAAATGAGTAATAACAAAACATAACTGTCAAAGATAGACACTTTTAATGGCGATGTATTGGTCTGCTTATCAATTAGCAGCAACTGTTAAAACACTTTTGCATGTTATTATTAATGAGCATTTTAATAATAACTTCAAACACATAAACAAGGGACAACACTGATAATATCAACAATTTACGACACAGACTTCTCCATTGTTTTCATTACCTTTATCAATACATTTTTTTAAATTAATGTTTATTGTTATAAACATATATCAAAAGCTTACATGGAAATCTGTGTCTCTAAGACGCTTTTTGTGATGCACAGCTTCTGAAACACCAAGATTAAATGCTGCCATCTTCTGCAAATTGTGTCTCTTGGCCATACCCATTTCCTGATACAAAAAAAATTACATGTACTATAGATATCTCTCAGCATTCAATCAATACAATCAGTTTCTAATCTTCACACAGAGATTCCCCATCTAAGTGCCGGTAATTAGATGTTGCTCAATTTTCGTAAATATATAGCCATGTAAAAAATTAAATAAAGTTGAAACTATGGCAAAATTAAGGCCTGTGAGTAGATTAACTTTTTAAGGTCAAGGGAAACCTAGTATATATAATTATGTAGTAAGAATAGCAAAGAATGAAATCGTTCATTTATTTATTTCATAAGGAAGTTTCAGTAGACAGTTGCTACCTAACAGAAGGCATATATTTCATACCTGTTCCTGGAGTACATTTTCAGCATCTTTCATGTATTGATACTGTTGTAATAAGCGGTCTTCTTCCTCTTCACGCCTGTTTCTCTCCTCAGTAAATGATACTGGAACATTTCTGCGTGCTCTCTGATGACATAAGTAACATAATTCTTGACCAGCATTGGGATGTCCACAAGCAGACGGAGGGGGAGACATAACTTTATCTCCTGGTCTCATCTGATCAAAGCTCAGAGATCTACCTAATGGTGATAGCTGAGCTGGAGGGTGGGGTTTCAAAACTCTGAAATATAACAACAAAGGTTGTCATAAAACATGAATGTAAGACATATAAGATTAGCACTACTAATCAGTTAGGCATTAAAAACAATTTGTTTGATTCTGGTAACCCGACCTACCCTAGCTATGTTTTCCAGCGACCATGGACTTTTTATTAAGTCTGATTAACAGTATGTTTTTTTTCTCTTTATTTTACTTTTCCACATACTTTCAAGAGTCAAAACAAAAATACCTGACCTACCAAAAATTTGTTTTAGGCCAAAAAAAGAAAAATACAGGAATCCAAAAATGTCGAAATATGTAAATATGAAACTGTATGGAATATCAAAAAAGTTAAAGCTCTTTGATTCTAACAATGATATTCATATAAACAAGCAATAACTTTATTCTTTTGTGTAACATCACAATGCATCTGAAAGGAACATGGTGAAATACAACAGCAACCAAACTTTACCAAAACCCCTATCACAAAGTTTAAACTGTACCCCTATTAATTTATATCACTGCAATGCTTGTGCTAAAATGTCCAAGAAACATGAATAAATTGGAATTAACACAAGAACCTATGACATTAGACTCAAGTAAACTTTAATACCAACACCAAAAATGTCAAATTAGCTTTTTATTGAATACAATGAATTTTTTTCAAAAAAGTGAATTAAAATAACACAAAATATAATTTGTGCAAGGTGTTGTGTGTAAGGGTCACCTGTTCGTATGAGCAGATTGGGGACAGGATGAGCAATAACTGGCACTAAGATGTAACGTATTTTGTCGACGAGATCCAATCACATGTTTTTGTAACGGACTTAGTCTGAGGATTGAATGAAACAAGAATTGCTGAATAATTTTATCGACCTTACGTTAAACATTGTTTAAATCTGGTAAGCTAGTATTGTACATTAACTCAAAGAAGAAAATTCCTTCGCAAAAAGTCCCCGACAACATCAAAGTAAACATCTCATCTATCATTTAAATCAAGGCAAAGAAGTATGGAGTGATTTCAAGCTGAATCAAATAAAATAGTCGATATCTATGTCATAAATAAAACACTAAGGGTGTTTAATTCTAGATGAAAGTTTACTTTTTTGTTATAAATCTGTCAAATTGTTACAACGCAAAACAGCCCTAAATCTGTGTTTGTAGATATTTAACAAAACAAACATGAAAGAAAACATATTCACATTCTTTAGAAACCAAATGATTTTTTAAAAAATCATATAAACATTCTATTTTGTTTTTAATTAAATTGTCTTAAATACAAGTAAGCAAGTTATAAATTAAATTTGAGTCTTAATTTATAAACTGTGTAATACTATGTGTCTTTCTCTTCAATAGAGAGGGTTATATATTTAAAATATGGTTTATTCATTTGTCAATTCTCACAAATACCCACTATAGAAAACTATAATCCTGATACAGACATACAATGGCAGAAAAGGGATCAAATATTAATCTGATTTATTGTGTACATGATCAACTAAGCTTAGTTTGTTTATTATGAATATTATATACAATACACAAGAATGAATGTTGGGTAACCAACAGAGGAATGGCCGATATTCATAAAAACAATTCCTATATAAAATAAGTATTTCATAAAATGATATAATTTCTTATAGGAAATAAGATTGTTGTTCAATAGCTGATAACAATTAAGATCTGCTTACTTGTACATATCATGTAATACATTTTTTGTATTTTAGATATTGTAAGGAAAAAACATGAGTAAACCATGACATATTTTCATAAAACAACAAGAAAGGCTATCCCATAATCTCATGCAAGAAAATATTGTGAAAAAAATAAAGAACTATTAATACACATCAGTCTGTACATCCATGGAAAACATATATCACCTGATTTGAACTAGAGGCCTGCATTGATTGAATACAAAATAATATAATTATGTTGCTACACATCAAATAAAAATACAGTAAAACCTCGATTATCCGAACACCGATTATCCGAATACCCGGTATTATCCGAATAAAATCTACGGTCCCGATTACGTCTCTATATATTTCAACTACAACGAACCCCGGTTATACGAATCGGATTTTACGAATACCTGGTGTAATCCGAATAAATTATTTGGTCCCTTAAGTTACGAATGCGCGTATTTTCACACCTATTATTCGAAATCGTCAATTGATAACAATGGCCGATTGGGAATCAACTGTCGTGTGACAAACAATGTGTAACATCAATTCATACACGAAGCGTGTCAACAGTTTAATTATCGTTGAGTTGACCGTATTGTTAGTTAGGATTTTATACTAATCGCGACGAATATTTAACAATGATATCGGGTATAATCAGTTAATACGCGTACGTACCTGGTGATCTGTATGAAATTATTTGCACTTTGAACAGCGTCATTCAAAATCGAAAAACTGATTCGAACGCAATAAAACAAAACTGACTAGAATATGATGATTTAATGAAAAAATGATCCAAACATAAAAACATTACGTCTTCGATTCTTTAATTGTTTTAGAATGTGACGATAGCGATGCTTAGTCGATCGTTAGTAAGTGAAGTGAGAATGAGAGTGAGAATTATGTCGGATTGTGTTCTGTATAATCCATAATATGCGCGGGTATTTATTTAACAAAAATTTATTGTTTCATTTGTTAACTCATATACATTCATAAAACAAGGATAAATAATAAGTGTTTGTTATACATTTTATTTTATTCTTATTATCACTCAAGTAACGTCTTGTTTGCATATGAGAGTTAACTCCCTTGCAATGTACGGACAGTACGGAATTTATCGTTTCCAACCGGTACATCATACTGAAATGGATTATTCGAAACCATGGATTATCCGAATGATTTTTCAGGGCCCAACGACATTCGAATAATCGGGGTTTTACTGTACATTGGTCATCCAACTTGTAGAAATCTTGATAAAGACACTTACTCTCCTGGGGGTGGACTAGGTCTGTTCAAACTAGGGGCTGACTTTGGTGCTTGTGCAGATGGTACAAGATCATCAAGGAAATTGACCCCAGTCGCCATAGCCATAGGGGCTGCCATACGGGAGCCAGTACGACTAGGTGGTATAGAAGCTCGTTTAGTTGGATCTGCAAGAAAAAATGGAGAATCTTTGATTATTGTCAGGATGCAAGCAACCTCAAATAATGGATTGAGAAAATCATTGTTGTCTACATTATGGCATGTTAGTAGTTCTAAAATCAGGGACAGTAATAAGAAAATGCCAAATATGTGTATTTGCATCATGATGTAATGTTTTCACCCAGTGTAAAAGAGATATTCAGACAAATCATACTAATTCTAATGCCTCAGTAATATCGTAAAAAATTACCAAACCAAAAAAATATCATACATCTGATGGAGACATCACTATAATGATGAAAGCATGCATAACACGAAACATTTGTCAAAAAGAAGAACAACAACACCAAATCACAACACCATACAGAACTCACAGAGCAAAAAAGAATCTCACCCCAAGAGCGACTTAGTCCAGATTCAAACTTTATTCCAGTTATTGGTCTATCTTTATTTATCATAGGTAAATATAATCCTCCTAAATCAAAACTTCCACGAGATTTCGGCATTTTTACTCAACTTTCAAATTCTCTCAGCTCAAGTATAAATTCACAATTTTGCACAATGGTAGTATAATATTCGTTTTTTTGTGAAATTAATTAGTTAAAAGATGATATCAATTATACAGGTAAAAACACATTAATCAAAGTAGAAATTATTATATTAAGAAATAGAAACTGATTTAGTGTGTAAGTATTTCTTGAAAACACTCCGACTGCAATTCCAATGCTGATCGAAGGACCTTTGAAAAATAATTCCGAGAACTATACCACTAATGAGGCAACGATCTATTGAATCAATCTGATAATATCATTTATCACGAAATGAAATCAGCCATCAACCAATAGATCCCTGATTAATAATCTGCCGTAGTTAGTAACTGTATGTTTCCTTAGATGATTTCAATTTCCTTTGCTTAGCAACGAGAGGACATGGACGAGTCCATAGCAACAAATGTGATCATATGCATTATACAATCACCAATCCACAGCCAAGCAAATAGGGAAAAGGTCATTTATCTATGGTGTGAATGACTTTTTTTTAGATAAATACTGAATAATTTAAGACATCACTTTAAGGAAGATCAATAATTCAGAGTTGCTAAGATGTAACGCCATCAATTATTTCCCCTGGGTTTAGTTAACAGACAGAAGGACAGCAAGAATTATAAGGATTGAAAACTATGCAAACATAAAACATTCATAATTTAATAATTCACTATGGATATATTGTCCAAACATGGAAATCAGCCAATAGCTGTCTCATTAAATTAATAAGAACAAGATAGTGATATATTTACATGTGTTGGGTAGAATACTTGGAAATGCTGAATTATTGAATACTCAATACATTACAAAAGACCTGTAAGAATGTTTTAACTTGCATAATATTATTAAAATACACTATGAAGATTAAAATCATGAAATATTCATATAGTTACACTATTGGCTGAATACTGGTGTATGAACTCATCAGAATAATTCTTCTGAACTTCAGTACTTCATTATTATTAACAGCAGAGCTTATTAGTGTTTTTGCACAAATGCAAAATACATGAAATAAACATGGGCAAATTAATGACCAAATTTGGAATTCAATGAATCTGATAATATATTCATGGACACTGGGTTGATAAAACAAGACTAATTGATTCTGATTTTCTTCATCATTGATTCAATATCAACGGAATAAAGTAATGATTATGCTGATGGTATACATGCAGTTTAAAACAGTATTGCAGATCTCATCAGAGAATTAATGTGTATTATGTCTGGTCCAGTAAAGACTGAAGCATTGTTTATCACTGGGAAAAAAGTCAGTCACCTGATACTTCATATTTTTTTCACTAGGGTTTCACATTGCACCACCAGCCAAGGTCATTTGGCAAGTTTTCAAGTTTTATCAGTGAATGAAGACCTTCCCCTGTCAAATGGTTATTCATGATTCATGAACTATTCATGAAGTATGCAAGAAAAGTTCATGAACTATTCAAGATTTCATGAACTCCTTTCAAAGGGGCTGGGTAGAACTATCAACCTTAATCAATTTGAATTCACTCTGAGATGCTACTGATTACCAGTCAGACTACCATAGAGGCCCCTAAATGGAACTTATTTATAATACAATGAATAAGAATATTCATAACCAAATTGAGTAAATAAGTAAAGACGTATGAAGAAAATAGAGAAGAGAATGGTAATTTACCTTCACCAAGAAAACAACATATAAACACAGAACTGGCATGCAGGTGTGGATAAAATGAGGATATATTTTACAGGGATAAATGTAACTTGTCTCTACTAGTCAATATCTTAAAAAAACATTCAATTGATGAACTGACAGCTATGGCAATAAGCAGATGACAGATTTGAATAAGACAATATGACTAGGAATAAAAAATCTTGTAACAACTAGTACTCTGATCAGGGTTTAATGTATTTACAGTACATGTGTCATTAAATATCAACTAGAAGTAACAACAGCTCATTTTTAAACAAACTATCCTAAATTGATTAATTTATACAAGGACTTCTGTACGGCCATGGTACAAGACATTTACCATATCTTTATTTTACACTAATCATTAACTGTTAGAGTAAATCCAAAGAGACATAATCACATGAAAGCATTATACTGTACAGAGGATTAAAGACAGACTCACAACCACATAAAGACTTACAATCTGGCATGTCCCCAAGTTCAGGGAGGAAACGATAGGAAACAGCTAGAATAGTAATAGTTCAAGTTGTCAATGATTTGTTTAACACTGTGATGTCATCAATTATTACTTATTCAGGGGAAGTAACTACTGTATTGAAAATATCTAAATGAAAAACTGATTTTTCATGTACTTGATAACTTAATAAAGACATATCAAGCACACGTAAAATGTAATCAAGTAAAGAATAAAAAGCAAAATCTTATTTATAAACAAAGCAATGATCTGTAGAAAACATCCTCTGGATATAAAACATAAGCAAGCTTCTTTAAACACCAAAATCAACATTATTTACAAATCAATTAAAACAGTAACATCAAATACTGTAATGAACTTTAATTGAAGTCAAGAAAACATGCACAATAAGAAAACATCTTCAAAAATATTTGCTCAAGAAGAGCTGAATGAAATGTGCACAAAACTTTGACAACAAAATACATAAAACTTTTAGAACAACATAAAACAAAATATGAAATATCTGCCTCATGCCACTTACTGTACAGTCTGCAATCTTTACAACTATAATTTAATTAATACAAATGGCATTAACGTAAGATCAAACTTAGGTGAGAAAATAAGGCTAATTTCAGAATTTGTATTCATGAAAACAATATTTTACAAAAGAAATTTTTGAAATATTGAAAAAGAATTATAGCATTCTAATATATGACAGGGCTTGAATACTGTTACACACTTGTTCTATTAAGTAATCAATGGTATATTGATATCCATGGATAGTCACTATCCCTAGCATTTGATTTATAATTTACAAAGCTGACAAAAAGTAACAAAGTGATTCCAAAATCAGGTTTTGGTTTTCTTGAAGTAATACTTGATCATGAAAAAATTATGTAGTCTAAACTTCAGTATGATGAATATGCACAGATAAGTGACACAGTTGTAAAGTGAGTAATTCAATAAATAAGATTAGAATATTTTGAATAGTTCTGAATAAAACTTAAATTTAGTGACCTAAAAAGACTATGTTAAACTATATAATATATAATTCACTCAGACTTTGTAGATGGATAAATAACATTACAAGTTAGATAAAAACAAAACCAACTTGTTTCGGGATTGTTACAATAAAGAAAAACTTATGTAGATGATACATGTACATTGGAACAAAAAGTTATTAATTGGAGATGATGTTTTATATATTCCAGTATACACTAGTAATCCATTATCATATTCTAAGCATGTTGAAAAAATGGCACCTATAGTAGGATGGGTCACTAGTAATTCTATGGATATTATACACATGGTCTCCAATAAGATGAAATAATAAAGCTATCTACATGATAAGAAATTACAACTGTATGAATTGATAAGAATTAAGCAGGTCTGTATGATAAAAGCTTCCACACAGCAGACATGCTTGTCACAATTTTAATGTATGTACAGTAAAACCTGTGCTAAAGGCCACCTGTGAATAGAGACCACTTGGTTGTTATAACCATACTATATTCACATTCAGATGACCTTTACACTCCTGAAGGTGACATTTATGGACAGGTTTGACTATATGAAGAATAAAACAAAGTTTGGTAAAATATTACTCACCAGGTTTTGGTTCAGTGTCCAACATTTTCAATGTATCCATAGGACCAGCTTGACCTAACACTGGTTCATCACTCTGCATCTCAATATGTCTGATAGCAGCATCAGTGTCGACATCTAAATTATCTATACCTAGACAAAAATATAGGATACAATATTTAAGATAAAAGACAATAAAAAAACTAACACAATGTTTGCTCTTGAGGTAATTATGAAAGAGCAAAAGTAATTTATGGTATTATACAGCCATTAATTTTAGACTGGGCTGATTTTTATTGTTTTTCAAAATGTCACATTAACATGAAACTATGAGAAGCAGACTGGGAGGACAGGGATGTACATATTTGTAAATTATAAAAGAATAAATCTTTTATTGAAGCTGTAAAACTTGAGATGACATAATGAACACTTGAATAATATTATAAAACAAAGAAAGGATGTGATGTCATGATATGAACTGTGTCTTAAAAATAAGACCATCACTATGAGGGAGATATTGTCACAAGTGTTCATGTAGTCCATGAGTGGTTTATTATTCAGACTAAATCTGCAATCATGTCAGTAATTATTTCTCTGATCTGTATTTAATTATTTGCTTTAAATATATACTGTGATGATGTTAATCATAGAAAGTTGGTATTTTTATCACCATATCATGCTTCATAAACTTGATGTTACTTTTTATAATGTATTTAGTTCTTACATTACTGATTCTTATATATATTAATTAATTTCTTTGCTTAAAAAACAACAAAACATAAACGCCTATTTATACTTTATCAATATTAAATAAGGAAATAATTTTTACAATGCTGTATGAATTTGATCTAAAACTTAAAACATATTAGTGTTATTAGTCACAAGTCCTGAACATTTTGTATTTGTTTATTGTTATAACTGTAGTATCTTAAATCATTAACACTGAGTTTTAATAACGATCAAACTATGTAAATTTTAGACGCATAACACTGGTCATGACAATAAACCAGCTACAATAAACAATTACAGTATATTTATGTAGACAAAACAAGGAAACAATGATCTTGTATTGACAGACACCAAGGTGCTGTAATATAACAATCAGGTAATTATATCATCGTGAAGTATTCTATCATTCAGTATGATACAAGATGAACCTTGATTGTGATAAACTACATACTGTAACCAGATCAATCAATACTATTTGTTGAGACAATATTAACAATTTTATGTTTGGATAGGTTTGAACTTAATCATTCATTTATTACGTACTAGATGGTAACAAAAGTTAATAATAAATAGATTTCTGTCAAGATCTGATAGATCAATACCGTTGCTATGTAAATAATTCTAACTAACTTGTGATGTTTTTTACCATAATAACGGTATCAATAAAGTCATTATCAGTACTGTTGATTTATCCACATTCATATCTAATATTGGAAGACACAAAAGTCCTTCAGCATGATTAGAAAAAACTATTCAGCCTAATCATCAATACATATTTAATTATCAGTTATTGCTGGACAATCAGCCAATAAAGTAAAAGAACTGAAACAGGGATTTACATTAATCTACTCTAGAAAATAAACACCTTAAACTGAACCCAAATTGCTGACTTCTAACACCTTTATCAAAGGCTTTAAAAATACCAGTTTATAAGCAAAGGACAACATGATTGGTATCATACTGTTATTATGACATTAGATTATTTAGAATACTGGTCAGTATGTTTGCTTCTAATTCACGTAATTATACAATTTTCATCCACACAAACCTTCCATTCCTTCCTGGGTAGAAACATATGTTGGAGGTAGAATACCACTGTCCATAGGAGGTTCTTGCACTGGTTGGCCATAATCAAGAGGTTGTAAGTCATCAATATTTTCTGTCTCTTGTTGCTCGAAAACAGGAGCTAGACCAGGGTTATTCAAACTTGTAGTAGATATTCTGTAAATAAATTTGTCAGTCAATAAAGTTGATAGTTACAATGATATATTTTTTCATGACTGTTCTTAAATTTAAGTATGGTAGTAAATTATCAAACAAAAAATTAGAAAATGTTTTACAATGCTTCACAATCCATAGGACTATTTCTGAAGATTTGCATAACAACAATAATGTATCTGTTTCTATGTTATATTCATGACAGACATGCCAGAGTAACAGACGATACTATGTTATCTGTGGAAATGTATGCAAAGAATATCTCAGAAATATGAATGTTAGAGCAAAGAGATAAATGTACAACAATACATGTATATACAGGTGTCTATCTTTATAAAAAGTCTTACACTTTAACAAATTCTCAATTCAAATTTTCAACAATTAGAATAAATATTATACATGAGATTAAAAAATAGAATTGTTGACAACTAATTTCAAACATCATTCAACATGCAAATCTATAACTACTGATAACATGCATTAAAGCTCAGCAGGAGCACTTCACTGCCTGATACATTTCATGAAATTTCATTATGTCTAAAAAATGTGATGAGCAAATATTGAATTCATATAAAAATTGACAAGATTTTAGTAAACTCTTGGAGATGACAGTAGATTTATAGAACTTTTCTGATTTTTTCTTATACAAATGTACATATAATTGTAATCTTCAGGTCTTTAGATCAAATTTAAAAATAATTTAACAATACAAGTTTATGAAATTATGATCATTATAATCAACAATGAATCAATGCACATAATTGTAGTGTAGTAAAATTTACTAGTAAAGAATAAAAGTCCATTTAAGAAGATTAAAAGCAAGAAAAGTTTTGACTCGTCTCCTGGATGTAAAATTATAAATCATTGTTAACTATTTAAACAAAATTCTTCAAAAACATTTAAATGTGAACGCTATGTAAAGAAACTTTAAAATAACCATGCTGAGTTGCTCTTGCAATTCTATATTGGAAAAAATTCATTTAAATGGAAAAAAATCTATTCAAACTATACTGGGTCAATCTGTTGCATTTTATAACATATTCAATACATCATTTCCCCAAGTAAAAAAAATTAATGGTTCTATTTCCTTAAGGAGAGTTATAAATAATCTCTACAAATCAAATCAATGTATAAAAGTCATTGAACAGTGACCCTAAACTGATATGCAAGTTATGTTTGCAGAAACTCGGCTTATATCTAACCCAAGTATTTGTTTGTTTGCAGTATCTTAGGTAAGTATTCAAGTATGTAACCATTAAGATTAACTTTAAGCACTGTATAAAATTGAGGTCTTAGTGTTTTTGTTTACAAAGAACTTAAAAATGGCTATATTTTGTTCCTGATACCAGATCATGGATTGTATTATCTTTAGATGTTTTTGGATTGATTCAAAACAGTACAAAAGGTTTCTTACGCAATTAAAACTGACATTATACTGTTTTACAACACACTTCAGTTAATATATTAACATCAAAATCAATTAAAATCTGACTTCATGAAGTTAAATGGTTATAAAATTGTAGATTTAATTCAAGAATAATTCAAGTAATACTTAGATCAGTTCATTTATGCAAGAAAAAAACCCTGAAGCATATGAATACAAAATAAACTGTTTGCTTTAAAAATAAAATTTTATTAGTGAATTATAAATAGCTACAAATCCTGTGTAACATCATTTGCCTGCTTCCCCATACTCATTCTTTATCAAGATATCAAACAAAAAGCAAGCTGAGCACATATTGACATAAAAAAGACATAATCAACTTAAAACACACATCAAACATTACAAGATCTTATTGATTCAAACAAGCAACAAATTAATGTAATGCAGTTCAATACAGCAAGATATAACCAGAACCAGGTACAACAAGGAAAACAAGACAAAAAGTGGATGTTTCAATAAAAGAATGTGCACTTGAAGACCTGAGCATTTCATAATCTGCAGGAAACTGTTTAAGACAACACTGATACTTGGCACAAACTTTTAACTTTCTAATAGCAATTAGTCTGTGTGATATAGAAATAATGAGGAAATTGATGACGTCAAATGATAATGAGGCAATATTGAACAGCAGGAAATATCTCTTCCTTATATGATAATCAACAATTCTGCATTGAATTTTCTGAGTTACCAATATAAAGCAAGCATGATCAACAACATAGCATACTGGTTATACTGCAATTAGAAGGAGGCATACATGCAATTTGTCCATACAATTTATTTACAACCTTCATTCATAACATGAACATATCTATCATTTCATTTTTTTCACATTTTATTTCGTCTGTGATAGTTTTGCACAATGACTAAATGACTTGTCATCAATAATGGAAAATAACAATGGTAGTTTGTAGATTGTTAATCATCTAAGCTCTCATTGATCCATGACAAAGTTAACATCATTCAATGCTAGTTGCCATAGAAACATGGAATAAAATACATTCAAATGAATGTTAACTAGTCAAGTTAGCTACAATACATGCATGCAATGAGAAATTAATTTATACTATGTCTAATGAATATGACTATAATATTGATCATCTAATTAGCAATATTAACTAATAAAGCTCTATGCCCCCTAGTAGTATCAAATAAAAAAACAATCTATTTTTATCAATCCAAATCTTGGATAATATTCACCCAAGAAATGATCACACACAATCTAAACCAAGCAAGAATTACCCATTTTTAGATGGCTTTCTGTAGATCAAATTTTATGTGAAAAGTTAAATTAATAATTTATCAAATATAAATTAAGTAAATAAACAGATAAAATATCCTTACAGACAAACATGTTGTACAAAACGAATGTATATAACATGGGAGCTGAACTTGTTGGGGAATATAATGCTAAGTAATACACAGTCTTGATATAAGACAAGAAAGTTAACTAGTGCAAAAATATATGGTTGTGGATATATATATATATATTTATACTTAAAGACAGTACATGCGTAATATAATAATTCGGGAACACTGTTATGGAAAACATAAGTGCCCATCAATATACAATTGTGACGGATCATTTTGATGAAGTAAAATAATGTGTGGACAGTTGACTGGTCATGTGACTTCAAAACAACGATAAAATTTGCAAGGACTGGACAATGCACAAAATATTAATGTAATCAATGTATAGTATGCTTTAAATGTAAATGAAACTCTTACTTTGGCAATATAACTGTATTAGAACTCTGTGCCCTGGATATGCATCTGTCAGACATCACAGAATCCACTGTTCCTGGTCTCTGTAATTTTAATGTTTATATTTATTACATATAATCTAAATCATTTATTCACAATATAGGGAGATCTTCATATAAGAAATGAAAAGCAACATAAACACCAGTATATTCTTTAATTTAATAGAGTTATCTAGTATGAACCTTTATTTCAAACATGCAACATCTGTACATTAGATCTGATTTCTAAAAAAGGCAAAGTTTGTACATGTGTTTGGCAGATGATCTAGAACTGTTGAACTACCTCAGAAAAAAACATGCATGAGCTCTTATCAACTTGTTTACTAAGTACTCTATTTGGAAATATTTGTAACAGTACTTTCATAATGTGAACAATACAATTCTCTACAACAGCTAAAAAATTAATATACTGTGAATGATGAGTCCCACCACTAAAGTTTATAATTTAATTGAGCTGAAAGGTTTACAACCAATTTAAATTTATTTAAAATCAATTTTGTGTCAGAGTTTCAATAATCGATTGACTGGACATAGAAAGTTTAGCATATGACTCTTATATTTTGAGTGTTATGTGTATGTGACTAACTTGAATTATAGAAAATCCATTTTATCATACTTAAAATTTACAAATACTGAGGTTAGCATAATGACAATTCACATGCATGTTTACACACCTGTACATCCCATTAAAACATACAATAGAATATAGTGTTCCATGTATATTTAATCTAATAAAAGACTATGACTAATTGACTATGGTCACTATACATTCTGCATAAAAATGTCAGAAAATAAGTCAGTTGGTGACTTGGTGTACTGACAAGTATATTGAAGATATATGCTAGTATTAAAAGACTGATTTTTTCCAGTCTGAATCCCTTTTGTCGATCAGGACAGTATTTGTAGATTGCTCATTGCTATTAAATCTTCATTGGATTTGTTTTCAATATCTCTATTACTAAATTTATACATAATTATGTCTAAACATCTCATAAATAAAAATGTGAAATGTAGATAAACATCTAGAACCACAAACACCGGGCATCTAAACAAAGTGCATGCACTAATTTTAAAAAGAAATATATTTTTTAAGTTCTATAACCAGAAAAAATGTTTAAACCACTAAAAAACTATACTTGCATTTCATTAGCTATCTACTAAGAAGCAATCATTAATTTATAATAAATGTCAATACATAGCTTCTTTACTACAATAAGAATCAAAGTTCAAATCACTACCAATCTACTTCATTGATAAATCTAAGTAAATCATATCTATCCAAACCAATCTTACCCTTGAACGACCCTATAAGGACACATTGAAATCAAACTTATCAATTGTTCTGCTGATAATGTCTTTACATTACTTATGTAGCAATTTCAAATTATAAAAATGATAATAAACTAGTGTCTATCTTGCAGAATGTATAGAACACCTTGGTAAAGGCTGTATTAATTAAAACTGTTATTCGACAAAGAATGATGGGTAAAAGCTGATGGGAAAAAATAAATACACATGTATAGTAAAGCAGCATTAACAAATGAAATCATAATAACACTTGAAGGAATATTTGCTTATCAAACAGTAAGTAGTGTTCTCCAAAATCTGGAAACCAATTTCATTCTCAATACAAAACCAAAATGATAGCAAATGCAGATGAATAGATAATGTGAACTTAATATAGATATAAATTATGCTCATTTAACTTACATTCTGCATGGAATCCAGCAACTTTCCTGAGCCATCCATTTGGTTTATAAATTCTTTATAAAATTTCATTTTCACCCTAGAATCACGTATTGTAAGTTTTCCAATTCCAATAAAATTCAATTCAACATTTCTCTTATTTCCAACGGCACGCTGAACAGAACCCAGTATTTCTCGAACACAGTTTTCAACTGTATCCCTGTCATATGGGCTTTCAAATGACATAGCAGCGTAGTTAAGCTGCACAACTGGAATCTGACCTGAAATTTAACAATATCAATTCAAGTTATTTTTCATTCAAGATAAGAAACAGAAACCAATTATCTATTCTAAACACAAATTTTAACTTTATACAGAGACAAAAGTTTTCTGCAAATCATCATTATAATTTTATTGAACAACATTGTAGCGAATGATATACATGTATAAGCTGTCGCAGGGTTCTCAATAAGTTTGTGGCCAACACAACTTTATAAACTTTTGAGATTCCTAACCGGCCCAAACACATTTCTAAGCGGCTAAATTGGCCTGCAGCCTGCTGTTATTGAGAACCCTGGCTGTGTACAACTGTTTTTGTTATATAATTCATACCTGGAACATGGTGCTTCATATACTGTAATCCTTGACTTTGAGCAAGTTTCTCAGAAATGTTGAACACAGGTCGTTGAATAAGAATAAACTTATTGTTGCCAATATCTAACCTTTTCTGAGTAAAAGTAAATGTACCCAAGGACTGTATTTGTACTCCCTGTAAAATGAAGTTATTCAAAAATGGCATCACAAAGGTGGACAGCAATGACCAAATATTTTTTATATCATAAATTCATAACTATTTTTGATGATAACTAAGAATATCTCAAAACATGAACTGAACACCGACTTTTCTGATAGAAAACTAACCAAACTATGCATAAAATGGACATAGGTAGTTCTTATTCATAATTTATGTCATATGCCATTGCTGGCAGGAATTCCATCAAATTTAGAAATTTCCTTCACATTCATGACTGTGTGACATTTTGCTTTGCTTTTTTACCAAAGAATAAAAGTAACAAAATATGAAGTTTTAGTAAGGAATGCTTTATTTTTATAAGAAATAGGTCGAAATTTGTCAAACTATGAACAACCATAATATTCTTGGATGACTAATTGATTCTTTGGAATCAAACAACAAGATGTTAACAAATCAATTAATAAGAATGCATATATATATAATGATTGAAACAGTACCTTCTGTTGGGACATCTGCTTTTCAATGAAGTTTGAAACACTTCCCCAAACAGCAGCAACATCTAAAAATAAAGGACGGTATTTTTATAGCTTAAATTTAAAAGAGCTTTTGAACATCTATCATATCATCGCATATGAACTGGATTTATTTTTTCTTCCATGTAGCCCTTGACACCTCAATGGACGTACCTTTTCAGCGTTTTTTTTCGCCTCATTGGGAACGGGTCCGGTACCGATCAAATTGGGAATTTCATGTCGCGAAATAAGGCAAATTGGGAATTTTATATAAGGTGAATAAATTACAGTTTTAGCAAGTCACATGAATAATTCTGCTGTCTTTTAATAAGTTTTATAATCTAGGTTACTTTTATGATCATGTTACATATGTTTATGCACATAAAAATGTGAAAATAACATTGGATCACATTAATTTTATTGATAAGCAAACTAGTCAAAGTCATCATAGTGATGCATGTTCACATGAAAGAACTTTAGAAGTACACTTCTGGGCCTACCTTGAGAGAAAAGGTGGCGGCCCCGGGGCCTTAGAAAAGGGAAAAACAGCATACATATCTACTCCCTACATTTGATAATCAATAGGTTATAACCTTGTTGATTGCAAACAAAGAGCTCGCCTACTTTATTGATCTTATTTATCAAAACTTTTTTTCAAGACCATAAAATTCTACTGAAGGGGGTTTAGGAGGATAAACATTCTTTTTAGTCAAGGGACATGAGGTCAAATTTGGTCCAATGTCAGTCCCTCAAAAAACATGAGTATCTGACACTCTTGTTTCGCTTGTGTATGCCTGTGAAAAGTTCACAACATGTTACATTTATCAATTTTCTCATAAATATTATTAAGAGTGAGGATTAAGAGCCTTAGCATTGCATGGAGTAAGGTCTACCTGGTTGTCATGCACTGCTGATCGTGTTCTGCTCTAACACTACACGTACGTAACGAAACAAGTACGTAACTTCTCATTTTCGACCCGAAAATCGGTTAACACTCTCAGCAGGGCGCAATAGAGACATGAAGTCAAAATCGGTTCAACGTCTGGAAGTAGAGCCACTTTCTGTTTAAGTTTTTTACAATATTACATGCATACTGTCGTGATTTATACTTTCGGTTTGACTCGTTTTCGGGAAATGGACTGGTTTCGTTTTCTTTCCAAGCACCACATGCTTTATCGTAATTATACGGCAAACCAGTCTACCTATTTTTTTTCGTACTCGGAATTATTCGATCTAACATCGTATACGTGAAAATGCAGATATCGGCAGTAAAATTTGTGTTGGAGATAGTGATTATTAGGTGGTTTCGGACGATCTTGATTGCTATTTTAAAAGTAAATTGGGAAAAGGGCAATATTGATCAAATTGGTACAGGTCCGTGCTCAAATTGGGACGGGTCCGGTAGAGATTGGGAACGGGTCCGTTTACCGGCCCCGTGCAAAGAAGGGAAAAAAACGCTGCTTTTTATATGTAACTACTAACTAAGATTCATAATGGCAAAATTTTATGCCAAATTCATTACACCTGTATAAGACTACTTTCAGAATAATGACTTTACTGTTGGCCCATGTCCTTGACATTGTTTATTCTCCATATTTGTTAAAATTGATAAATGTTTAGTCCAGTGAAATTGTAACAAAATTTATTGACTGCAACAATAATAACTTAAATAAACAAATTAAAAAACTGAAAAAGTTGAGTTATTCAGGATCAGATTTCTATTGTTTCTTTTAATCCCAATAAAACAAATCGAAAGACAACTTGTGCTGATTCTGTGACAAATATCTTGTACTTTAGCCTTGTTCTCATGTCAATCAATATGACTTAATTATGTCTATGTGAATTCTACGCCAATGCCTCTTCAGTAGGAATTAATGATACTTATGTATAATAGTACTATCTCAGTCTATCTGACAGTCCACAGGAGAGCAATTCTTACACCCGTATATCAAATTAATCCATGGTTTTATGAAATAAGTTCACAGCAAAGATTCCATGATAAATGAAGTGGAGTTGCTAAGCAGAATCTGATGGCACACAAAAAGTTCAATTGATGACATTGACACTAACAAATCAACTTAAAGCTAGATAAAGAGTCTCAATGAGAAACTATTTCACATGATTAAATAACTGACCATACATTTAAATGGATCGGTGTCAAGATATGGCAACGATGCGAGTAAATGCACAAAACTACACTTACCATCTTCAGACAAATTATCCCTTATTGTAGAGTATTTGTTTTTCTTGGCATCTGCCAATAATCCTTGTGTTACGTCAGTCATTCCGACAATTTGTGGTGGTTGCTGCACCCTAGATATGGTAGATGATTTCACAAATCACGATCCAAAAGCGTACGACATTTTTTTCTACATCAAGGAAAACAACGTTGCCAGGGAACGCGCGCTGTGATTGGTTAGATCTTACCGGAGCTAGGCGTCGATAGATTTTCTTTTATTTTCGAATTTCCTTTAATATCTAAGCGTTAGTTTCGCATTTTAGAAAATTATCAAAATATGTTTGAATGAATTATTTAAACAACTGCGATATTTTCTCTAGTATACCAATTCCTAACAGTATTCAGAACAAATATAGAAATGCAATATTATATCAGCTTAGCGCCTTTTTGTATTGGTCGCGATAAAAAGCCATCATTCCGTACTTGCCGACCAGACTGGAAAGTGAGATAAACTCGGAGGAAAAATACAAGGGACGCAGGACTCGTGAGGAGGGGGTACGTATTACAGCCCCATCAATTTACAGTTATAAATCCTGAAAAAAATCGATCATCAAGTACGTGTTGTACTATCTTTATGTAACATTGTATTTGTCGCGTCACTAAATATATATTGCGTATATACATGTCATTCAGTATATCAGGAATGATGGTCATATGATGCGTTTTGGTTTACAAGTAGGTCTATTCCGAAAAAAAATCACATTCAGGAATGCGAACTATAGAGTTATACATAGAGATAAATACATATAAACTTATGAGACGCATGTCCCGGTTTTTTATGAAATGTAGAATATATCTCAAAATGAAAAAGGACAGTTATTGATCTACCCTAATTTTATTTCTGTGCAATACTGGGCTTATATTGAAAACATATTCGCCTTTTGTGTTTCCCTCCTAGGCTAGCTGTTTATCAGATGACTATAAAATTACCTTGACTCTAATATTATTCCAACAATGGCTTGGTAATTATCTATCCAACAGTGGCTAGGTTGTCGTCGTTTCTAAACAAGGGTAGGTAACACCCGCGATAATTTCTGAATGTGTGTATTGGTTATTTCCCATGTGTTAAAATATCTTGTAATATGGCATCTGGTATTATTTTGGATTTTTAATCATATATAGTTACACAACGGCTTGTATTTTACATAACAAGTGCGTCTGGACTCGGTATTTATACCAAAAGCTAATCTTGTCTCCAGTAACCAACAACTTCTCATAATGCACTTGGATTAGCAATGAACTGAATATGAATGGTGTCAAACACAACCAATGTCAACATGGGCTGTACCCAGAGATCGAACTCTCCAGAGTCTTGTATATTGGTTATGGAACATTTAGATAAATCATGTCTAATTATTCCAAGACCAAAAGTCATAACAGACTAAGGAGTTTGCTTTTAGGCCTACATTGAATATAAATGCATATTTTATTTTATTTAAAATTCAATGTGTGCACTAGCTTGCATATCTTTGAGCTAAATGGAAATCCTACTTGTCGAGTTCAGAAACTTGATTTTGAACCATGAAAATGAATACTTTACTGAAATCATCCTTCAGTGTATCTCATATATCATGCACCAGATGAGATTATACAGAGCAGTCGTCACAAGGTAAGATTGTGTTCATGCCTAGTAATTTATTAAACACATATCAATTCAACATTATAGACTAGGAGGATAGTTTATTAATTACTCATCAAATGTAGATACATTTTCAAAATAATTTCTTTTTATTCAGTGCTAATTATTTCGTTCTTTAATTCAAACTTTGTCTGTACGTCTATATTACAATTAAGGTTCGTAATCTGTAAAATTATTGGCACTGGAGAGGCTATAGAAGCAAAACAAGCTGGTCTCTTGCACATATAAATAAAGAGTATGTAATAATAATTATGTTAGTCACTAATAATTCTGTAGTGTATTAGTTAGTGCAATAGATTTTTTTCGAAGTAATAAATTTAATCTTATTTTTGGAACCTTATACATGTACATGTAATTGGAATTCATTTGCATTCTTTAATGCCAAAAACACAGTATCAAATGTTGCCGTGTTCAAATCTATTAGTCAAAAGTTAGTTTTTTTCCATTTTATTTTGATACGTGGGTTACATTTTCTATAAGTTTTGACGCAACATTGGGATTCAAGATTTATGACTACGAATGTTGTTTGTTTAACTGTATCTATAGGGAAGGACACCGAAAACTAAACATCACCAAACAAAATTATGCCCAAACTCCATTTTTGTGATTGTTAGTAGATTTCGGACAGAGAATCACAAGTTCGGTACCAAAGTTCTGTTAAGGCGTTTTATTTGATAAATGGACGACTGTCTGCTATTTAGCAAGTTTTGACGCGGACAATAATAATAATGACTGGCATTTTATATTAACCAAAGTGCTCTACATTTTTCGAGGAGCAAAATGATATTAAAGATGCATTTATTTTCCTAGATTATGTCAATTGTTAAAAAGCGTAACGGAAGCGGAATGCATATAGATTAGCCCAGTCCATGTGATATTTCGATTACTAAATACTTTTCTTCTCTTGGTGTGTGCATTTGTTTCGTATTCAGTGAAACAAAGATGGAATATATATTTCATGGATTGTTTCATACTGGACAGAATCATTTACTCTTCCTTGCTGTATGAAGATTGTAACAGTATTATTGAATTGTAAATGTTCTCACAAGATTTCTAAATAAACATAGACAAAAAAACTGCATGAAACGAAGTTTAGTTGCCTTAAATCAATATCGATGTGTTTGGTGCATTGTAACAATTACATTTCAGTATCTATTAGTGTGTTTGAATGGCGTAATATTTCTTTTTTTTTCCAGACCGAGATAGGATCATTATTGCTGAATGAGGCCGTGCAAACAGTTTAACGACCGTGCCTTACCAGCAGCGGCATGGTTTCAATTCTTACTGAAGTCTGTATAGAAATAACTGGTAATACAAGTCTGGGTGTTTGTTTTCTGATCATTTAAGTAAAAACACATTAGTAGAGATCACATCTAAGTCTATCACGATTTCATCTTATTAACTGACATCATATGAATATTAATTACTGTTTTAATTGAAGAAAATCAATGTTTGATGTAGTGTTGGTATTTTCTAAAACATGCAAGTAAAATATCATTCTTCATTTCTCGCATTCTTCGTTTTTTTCCTCAATATATTTATCTTTAATGCTTTCTCTGTCGTAAACTTTGCAAACTGCAATACTTTGGTGAGGTGGTTTAAAACGGCTGTAAATCACCAACACTAGAAGGTTAGACCCTTAGAAGGGTGATTTTAATCAACATGTTAGAAATGTCAAAGGAACAGAACTTTGAGCTGGGAAAATACTGACTATTTCACAATGAAACTATTTCCATGTACACACCCCTGTTGGCGACGTACATACCGAGGGTTCAACGCAACAGTGTCGTAACTCATATTGAAATAAGAACAAGTTACGTCAGTGTTGCGCTGAGCCCTCGATACGTAACTATTTTGTTATACATGGATACAGTTTCATTTCTTATATTCTCATGGACGTGACTAGTCCGGGGGCTTCGATTCTTATCTTTACTTTATCTCGAAGAAGAAAGCAAACATCTTAGTTTACATCATTCATAAAAATATTAGTATTTGATAAAAAGGGCGGTTTGTTAGTTTTTCCAATTAAACATTACCCTGGATACCTTTGTGTAAATATTTTGGACCTAGGATTGTTCACAAAGAGCGAATTCATCACAGTACAACTAAGTTATGTTTGAATTTTAAGAAGTTGATGGCTGTGTGACCACAATATAAACGTACATCGTATGATTCTTCCTAGACCACGCCTACGAAAATTTATTCGGGGTTAGGTCGGGAAATTGCGGCGTTTTCTGTAAAACCACAAAATACATTTTACTGTTAAATCAAGGACTCTCTGGCATGTACTTATTGACTCTGATGGCATAAGATTTACTGTTTCAACCCTGTTCAATCCATTAAGATTGTATCACATTTATGACACATTTACAGTGTTATATTTATTCAAGCTTTTCAACAACGAATCTCACACACGAAGAACGAAACAAAACACACGTAAACTGTGCAATGTTTTACAGAAATATTCAGAATTGCGGAGAAATGGAGATTTCACAATTACGTCATCACTTTTAGGATTATCACATCATTAACGAACGGTGCAAATATTATAGATGATCTGCACGTCAATACGTCATTCAGGATTGTATCATATCATATTATCGTCTGTCAGTTATAAACCAGAAAGCGTATATATTTTTAAAGTAATCTGGCAGAATGTGGTATAAGAGATCCTCTGTGAAGATGTGAATACATTTTGTGTATCTAATACGTGTCATTAAGACTGTATCGTTAAGACCAAACTGTAACACTAAGATTATGACTTCTAGTGCTTGTCGAGCCGATACGTACACTACCACCGTATATAGATCTATACAGGGTGCTGTCTTTCTTGTGCTTGTCCATAGACCTTGATAATGGTTTTAAAACATGTGCTTCTTAGCAACAACGGCAACAGAAAATACCTTAAGTCGACTGATAATGTTTATTTATAACAACGCAAAAATCCTCAATGCCACCATCGGTACAAAGTTACAAACCATTGCATAAAATGTAAAACAACATTCAGATGATATCTTGGTATTCATTTATGTCGTGTCAAGTCTCAGTGAAGTTGTTTTCCTCCATTGTTTATGATATATATCAGAATGTCATCAAGCGTACTTACTTCAGGCATGGTTCCCTACTCAGTGCTCATTACAGTTTTACGACATTAAGAGCACCCGTATACTGAGTCTAAATGCCATAAAGCAGTCGTAACAATCTTCTTGTCGATGATAACACAAGCTGATAATCTCGTGATAATATCGCGAGATTTTCGCATAGATATTCTCAAACATAAATTTACTAAATTTCTTTGTATTCAATGCTGTTCTTATTTTATTTCGCCCGATAAGAATCGTTGTCGGAGCGACGCTTGTTTTTTCGACTATGTTTTCCTCCTGCATGTAATAGACAACAAAGTGTTCATAAAACATCACGGCGCTTACATTAATACGTTAATTTTTAATCTTATTCTAAATCGTGGGTATCTAAAATGTTTATTTGAAACTATTGGATACCTTGATCATTGCAATACACCCATACAATGCACGTTAACATTAGCAGACAAGGAGAGCGGTATAAAGGTTTACATACATATTGAATGATCCATTCACGCGCATTAAACCAATTACTGCTTCAGGATGGCCGATTAAATGACTAGAATGAAGTTAAGTACATGTACACACAACACTCACATGACAGACCAGTGAAACCTTACGGCTGGTACAAACAACCATATATATATTTACATACATATTTCTAGGTTAGATGACATTGGACTCATCCTATTGTTTTGGCACTTAAAATAGACATTACGTTTACATAATGTAGATCCTAAATGAGTCGACCTGGGGAAACTATCGCCGATCTTTTACTTGAATGTTGTGTTTTAAATCAATTATCAAACTACACTGGTAGCGTCAATGCATATAAATGAACTTCCATCAAAATAGCACATTTATCAATGCATATGTAACAACCACAGTCATGAATATATAAACTATTCACGTATTATATTTAAAGGAAAACGTACAATTAATATATGCCATACGACGAACTACACTATTTGTTTCACATGATTTTAATTAAAATACCTTTCCATAATACAATGCTAGCTAGTTAGACTGCTTCTGGCTTTAAATTTATTATGCTAAGGAAACTCAATAATGAGCCACAACTTCAATGATAGCGCTCAATATATCTTAGCAAAAACCTACAGAGATCACACAGGAATGATAGACATAAACATATTTCACACTTTGCAAATAATATATAGACTGAGTCTATCATAAAATGTGATTAGAGGCACCTTATCACGAGGAAATTTTGAATGAATAAAATAATGAAAGCAGTAGTGACTCTACCGGAACCTTGTAACCGTTTTGTTGATGCATGATGCGATCCGACATCAGGGGAGATAAGCGTGTCACAAATGTTAGGGCTACATAATCTGCTGTGATAGGTGGGTACAACTCCAATCGCGAGATGTAATTTCGTTATCTTTTCTCCGATATGATTCGGAATTGACGGCCTGCTGATATCACTGTGCTATCTAGATAATCGTCAACACTTCATGTCTTGTAGGAAAATTACACAATTAATCTTTATGAATAGCTCTCTGGATACCGTAAATACAAATGTCACCGCCTTAAATTAGCGATCAACTTTAATTTAGTTGCTGGCGATTTTTATATAGCGGTGAAGCATGAATTGGTGCTCGTAGGTAACAAAAACTAGACCAATTTCCCATGCTTATGTATAAATGTAAAAATATATGCAGATTAATCTTGATTATTTAGTGAAGTGGATTTTTCAAGACAGGCAAATTACGTCAGATAAGAACGCATTGTTTAACATAAGAGCGTACAATATAATATTAACTATTTTTACAATCTTGGAAGCCAACACACACATTTTTTTAGAAGACGTTAATTGTTACGACGGCGGAAGAGAATAGGATGCTCAGCACAAATTAACTCTCTGGATTCACTGAATGAAAGACGAGCCAACTTCTCGCGAGATCAGGAAACGAACGAGATTTCAAGAGTACAGTATGAGGTTTCCGGAAGTGAGTTAAAGAACCTATAAAATAATATAAACGTTCCACAGAGTTATTAAGCGATGTCCCAAACTTTTGTTCTTCCAAAACCCAAGCGTCTAAATGTCATATGGAGCGTTTTTGTTTGCACGAGTTTGTCTGTGCTGCGAGCTTCATTTTACTACCATGACGACCACACAACTTGTCACATTATTCCAATCACAATAGTCATATAATCATGCAGATATCGCAAATATATTTTTAATAGAACACTTGTAACTGATGTTGTAGCATGGCATCAATATGTCATCAATGTTCTTTATAAACACAACGTCACATTATTGGAATTTTCGGTTTCCCCGTTTATTTCTTTTTACTTCTCTTTTCAAGTGAATTTTATGACATATTTTGTTCATAATAAATACTACAAGATTGATGTCTCGAAATATTACAAGTTTACTCTGTATCATGTTGAAGTTTACAGAAAAGAAGCTTGCACCAACGATTGATTGACCAGTAGCTATACAAACATAAAGCCAGCATGATTCTAATCCAGGAATATACTTGGTAAAGTCGTTTAGATATCAGCGTACATTTAGTTGTGAGTTATTTGACGTTTATTGATAATTAATTAATTGATGATGTCCAATTACTGACCACTGGCATTGCAGCGGTAAGCTATGTCCGAAATGCGACCACGTGTCAACGATGACCGCCTGAATCGAATACGGGTCTTAGGATACGCCTGATATAATTATATGTACGTGTTTATGTGATGGGTATTCAATAATGGTATGTCTTTACATCAAAGAGAAGGTAATGTTGATGAGTCAGGAGATTTTTTTAACTACAATACATTACATGTAAATACATACAACATATCTGTGAAGGTTTTGCGGACAAGAAATGCATCCATTTCCGGTCTTGTTGAAATGTTTGAAGCTTGACTCGTGCTATATAATGCTAGATATAGAGATATGTATGTACAGTTGCAAGGGAAGGTCTAGTATAACTAAATAACTATTGCTAACTACAGATTGCCTAACGTAGCTATTTTATATCACTTTTGACAAACATTATTTTAATTCTATGTGTGATTCCTCACCTCACATTTCACCACACCTATATTTTATAATGACCCCTTTTCGAGACCCTAAGGTCTATGTCGAGATGTATACGTCATTTGTGGCTTCATTACCAGAACACTTTTTGACCACCAAAATACTCTTGTATACAACCTGCTAGTCAGAGACCATTGATCAGTCGACCATGGAGGCTCTCTCATCAGTTCATACCCGAGAACTTTATCTGTTGGTACATTCATTTTTAATCAGGTCCAAGTCTACATACGTGACAGCAATAGATTCACATGAAAAGTACTATGCATAATGCTTGAGAAGCCTCGTTCTTCTTCATTTCTACACACACCCTTCTCTCTCTCTTGATTTATACAGTAATATTCGATTCCCGCTGTGTTACTGTCTAAGTTTTTTCATACTGTTTTCTGAATTATTTTTACTTTTTGATCACAAGACCCATATCCCTATCTCTGTATGATTTAATCTTAAATCTATTTTATACATACCAATAGTTAAATTGTTGAATAGTTCTTGAAATATAACTGGAAGTCTATCCAAGGAGAAGAATTTAATAAGACGTTGTCTTCCATTCCAATCCTTTCCAAAATTGATGTTAAATTTTGTATATTTACATATATGTACAATGTATTATAGACGGGAATAAATATGTTTAAACTAACGAACAAGGAAGTAACCATACCATTGTAAGTGATACTTCATGTATAACTGTCCCATTTCATGCACTATTCCAATACAATAAAAACACCTACAAAAGCATGCTACATTATTTTGTATTTCAAATAAGTTTTTATGCGATTACCCAATGCCATCAGTTTTCTTTACTCAAACTTTGATTCATGATAAGAGCGAAGAAATAATTTCATTTCTCTCAAACTCATTACGATGATTTTCCAGGGAGTGCAAAACACCAACCTTTGATTCAGTTGTAGCCATGGCATAAAATCGTACGTTTAAGTGTTTCTTCCATATCGGCATATATTAATCATTCAATTTATGCATTTCAATCCTTTGGCCTAGAGGTTGAATTCTAAGCGTTTTCAATTTACCTCGGATATCTCCCGTGCTATGTGTCTCGTGCGGATCTTATCCGCCACATTTATCATGTGTACATCTCGATATAACACGTGATTTATCGCGGGATTTAATCTTTAACCGGTATCTATCATTGTTTCCTCTGACTTTTTTATTGTCTACCAAAAAATCGAAACTAAACTGTAACCAGATACAAATCAAATGACAAGCCAGCATCAACATTTGGCGGTCGTTCCACAGCACACAGTCTTCAGAACACTGTCGTCAAGGTATCAACCGTATGATAAGCTTTCCCTTTATTCAAATATCACGTTTTTTATTGGAAAATAGTTTTATAACGCCAACTTTATATTCTCTGTACGCCGATCTACAGATAAATACTATCAATAATCTTGTTTCCAAAATAAAAAAAGAAAGTTTAGTCCTTATCGTTAATATACGAGTACAAATATCGGTGCCAATGCCGAAAAAGAAACCCCCACACCATAATGGCCCCACCAGTGTAACTAACCAGATTACACGATGACTGGTATACTTTGGAAAAGGGAACAACTCATACTTGTAAGATTTTTCTAAAAAATTCTTAGAATCTGACAAAATTATTTTGTTTCTATTAAATCTTTTCATGTCAGATTGTTGTCCCATACTATATATCATGGCACTCATGATTTATAGCTTAAGTCTCATTTCAATGGCACTTTTTGCAGTCGGCAAAGATATCTAAGAGAATACAACATACTTTAATTAGTGAGTATGTTTGGTAATGAGTGTATGTGTTAGGTGCCCGCCAATATCGCCAAAATAAAACGGGCGCCAATATTAAGACGTATACAGCAGTACTCTGAGATGAAAGTTTGAATGCAACATTGTTTCCTGTTCAGACATTGTATACATGTACCATCAGACTGACAGTGAATCATTGCGTTCAAATTGTAGTAAACATACGTCTTATTATTGTTGTATGAGTGCATTTCTTCAATATTCATTTTCTTTTCGATTAAGATTAAATTCTTTGTGTTAAAACAATTATAGTGTTGAGATAGTTTCGCTCTCTGCGATGTTTCTGCCTTTCATTTACAGGCTCTTAAGAGTCGTTAATTACAAGTTGTTTGAATTGTATAGAAACTGTTTGCTTTGAATCTTATCTTACAACAATCTTATCAGAGAAAATATTTAGCTCTAAAGGAATCATTAAAAAGCAGCCCTGGGGGAAAGGCAGCAGCACATATATTGCCCATTTATAAAACTCATAAAGATCTCTGGTGGTGATAACCCAAGCCATTTTAATAAATTATATTTGAGAACAATATACGACTACTTGATAGAATGGAACAAAGCAGATACTAAAATGTGAACTACAACAATGCCAATGTAAATCAAACCTTTTCTTACTCATGTTACATTTATCAGGATGGTAAATGATTCAATATATTTGTGAAGAATAACTTAATGCATGTATATGCGCGGTGGCACACAAGTATTTAAACATTTATTGATTTGATAATTTTTATTATCATTAAAAAAGTTCCGACATGAAATCTTTTCTAACTTCGACCTCTATTATTATGAGGGAAATGATGGTTTTTAAGTGGTGCTTCGAAGATTTCCAAATTTCTTCCCATGGTCAAAGGAATGACCAATTGTTTTAGTTTGAAAACAAATCACTTAAGTCGACCAAATGCCGCATTGATCATGAGAAAAGTGATTCTTTTGGGGACAGAAAAAAAGTCACAGACATAAGTACTGTAACAAAACCTGCTTTTACGACTTATTGAATCATGCTGCGTGTAATTGTTCCTATTCAGCACCTTACGTTTGTATGGTACAGTAACAACTATAGTGTTTCGCATACATGTACATGTATATACATGTGTATATGTGCTCATGTATTAAGGCATGAGAAGTACAAATGTATAAATCTGGTTTATGAATCGCATTAAACTTGCTCCCTTGTGACAATGTGTTCCAGAGATTTACCCAAAGGGACAAACACATTAATTCCCGCGTAATTTCCACAGAAGTGCTTTTCATTACTGACTCAAAGAAACACGAAAACGTCTTATGTTTTATCAGTTCAACTTCCGCATGTTTGAGTTAAGTAAATAGGGTACTTATACTGGGTCCGTCGATGTTATGCGCGTATAATGGATCCGAGAAGTCATGTCTGTAAGGCCAACGTTGCTTCCATAACATTAACAAATTATAAACACCGTCATGCCTTTATCTGGACAATTAGCCTGTATTACCTACAATCACCGATAAATGTGTCTATTCGTCTTCGGAATAAAACTCTCAGCGTACACTTACACATTTCTTTGAATTGTTAAATCCAAATAATCAACAAATCTTCCATTATAACGAGTTAGATTAGATTTGAAATTGGTCTCCCGCCGTTTCTAGTTGTAGAAGAGCAATTTCTACCTCTCGTATCAAAGAGCGGCTTCCTTTGAATTCACTCTTCAAACATGCAAGAAAAATCTCCACTCCGCTGAGCGGCTTACATCCTGAATGATTGATTTATTGCCTGATTACAAACACATATCACTGTGCCACGCAACATAACATCATACATAGATAGTTTGTAAAATCGTCTACACTAGTTTCAGTTTCCATGATCGCCGAAAAAAAAACACAATGTGCAAAAATGTGCGTGAGATTAAGTGAAGCTATGACTGATGATTATGATAATGAAATTCAGAACATTCTATAAAACTGCATTGAAATAGCATTCAAACAGCTTGTAATATCCAACAAGATTTGTTTCATATGCATATGGTAAGTTTTATGACACAGCTATGGTATCACCGTTTAAACATCTTGCTAATATACGAAGATATAGTGGTTAGTAAAAAATCCAACATTTAAAACGTTATAGATATGGTATTTAGTATTGAAGTATGTGTATTCTTTATCTGTGTTAACGCGGGGAGAAATCAAAGTATACTTATAAAGACTATTGTGAGCAAGCAATGAAATATTTGTAGGAACGTCAATGCAAATATATCATTCGTTTTATACGCACAATAACAATAATCATAATATTCAATTTCATTCGAATGTAAGAATAATTATTAGATATTATGTGCAATTAAATTATTTGAATCTTGCCAGAAACACTTGGGTTATTGCACAATTATATTTTTCATAATTTCATATAATGCTGAAGGAATGCGATTCTTTGAGCATCTTGCTTGAAGTATTACCATCTTCGACATTTTAGGACTGATTTGCATTGATTTGTATTGATGTATGATGAATTACAATGTCCTGAAGACGTGTTTACCATTCATTTCAAATCCATTCTCTTGCTATTCTGACGAAGATGTTCTTACAAGCAGAGCCTGAAATCTAGTTGGACAAGCATTTTGATATAAAGTCAAACATGAATCTTCGCCGCACGTCACTGATGATAGATTTATTCTCCTAACTTTCGTTTTTAATCAGCTGATTTATATGAACCCATGTGGAAAGCTTTTGAAAGATTCTAGATCAGATATTCTAGTGTTGTTGATAAGAAATTTGTGAAGGATAAAGTTAATTTGAGTTTGTGAATAGTGAGAAGTGCCATCTGCGGCGGTCATTGTGTCTTTACTGGGGTCTATGTACACAGAATGGAGTAGTTACAATGATTGTGCAACATTATCTGATGTTGCTTGTTGTTATGATGGTTATCTTTACAAAGATTGATGTTGCGGATGTAGCAGCAGCTCCTCTGGTACAAATCCTACTTCCGATGCAATACTTAAAACATTTTCTCAGTTTTATTAAGGTATCCCTATTTTGCTGCACATAGCATTTCCGTTTACGTTTGACATTTTATCTCTTCCAATACATTTGTCCTTTGTCCATATGTGCGGGAAGACCGTGCCTTTATATATATATATCTCTCGAGCAAAAACTTCACACTGTCTTGATTATCAGTTAACCAATTAAATGTTTATGGCAATGCTGTGAAAAGCGTCGCAACATGGTACATGTATCTATGTCATGTCCAGTTTATTAATGATTGCTTCTTAGAAATGACTCAGTACAGTCGTACGTGATTAGATTTTAATTTATTAATTATAAATAACAATATACATAATAATACAAATTGTATATACAAAATATTTACATGAGAGAATAATGTTAAAGTATGTAATATAACATGCTATGTACAAGGGAAATTTAAACATACGGAACAACTGAGCGAGTATTTTAATGGTATGATGAAACTATACTTAAAAGAACAAAATATCCGAAAGCAACATATTCAAATATAAAATACAAATTTAAAAGGATGATGAATGTACACATATCAATAAGACTTGCATAGGCTAATGTTGTTGTTTTATTAAGCAAGTAATGTTTAGTTCATTACGACTGTTGAAATGTTTCATACACGGATAATTTTATATTGTCTGAAAGTGTAGATTAATTTTGTTTGTCGTATGGGTTTGATAAGTATGCATATAGCTAAGTACACTATCATCTACAATAACGGTATATTGGGCATTCCATATTATGTTACCATCGGCTACCATCGTGACATGGTAAATCATTCCACGTACACCATTTGTACCCACATATCATTAGCAGCTAGTACAATATATATCGACACTCGGGTGCTGATAACACGCTTTGTGAGTCAATCTACACAATTAGTGTCTGTTTCCTGCTCTGATAGCAATCTTACTGTCTGCCATAGCAACAAGCAAACATCATCTACGATGTACTTCAACATATTGGCAATGGTGTCATCCTTGTATGTTCATCAACATCGCGTCTTTCTGTAGTTTTCTCACAAATGTTAATATAGACACATTTATTTGGCGGAATAACTGTTACCTACTCATATCAAACAATGTTAAACGTCTGTCAGTGAGAGCTAACATAGCTTGCTAAAAGCTAACATATTGAGATCATATGACCATTTGTACTATCATAATCTTGCACGTCCTTCAAAACATGCTCATACTACCCGGATGGTGTAAGTAAACACACAGAAATATCTTCTGTATAACATCTTCCCTGTGAGAGAATTCAACACTACATTGTTTACTGACTTATTGCTCCAAATGTCTGTCTTCATTGCACGAAAAATATAATAATAATCGAAACGTTCATAGTACAAGTAAGTTGTTATTATTTTCACAATCCATAGTCCTGTCTATCGTGACTTTACACTTGCCATAAAATAGTTCAAGACCGTCAGCGATTGTGCCGCTGTATCACGAAGGTTTCTTCAACACAATGCGCTGTCTATGTGACAATGTCATGTCACGTGATATCACTTAAAATTGCAAGTTCGCTCACCCATCAACCAATACCTTCCGGTCATCTTGTTGATGGTTCATTCATAGTGCAAACACTGGACCGGAATCATTAACGTCTACAGGTCCATCGCGTCATGGACACGGACACGATAATTATGTGTCATTATATATACGCTCTACAACTAGATTTAGACTACAGTGGTCGTTCCCCGCCGGGAGCCATCGTGTTCATCATTGGAGAACCAGTTGTGGGGCTTATACTCTCCACTATTAAAGATAAACAATCGAGACTGCTGACATTGGCGTTATGTTGTTGTTGCTGTTGTTGATGGTGATGCTGTCCATGGTCCATGTACCCTGAAAATAAACACGAAAACACATTTAATAATTCATTAAATATAAAATATCAGTTTTAATAAAATCATCCTATTGCTGCTAAAGAGGTCGCAATTATGCATTCATTAACTCTTTTGATCACATGAGTGTTGTATTTTCTTTCGTATTATATATTTAAAGTAATTGTTTAATTAATATTCTTGATTTTAATATTTGTTTCCTAAAATTTTTATCATGGACATGTTATATTATCTTGCTAATTGTCGTCTGAAAAGTTCCAGATGTTTCGATTTCCGTCTGCTATTAAACGGTATTACAAACAGTATAAAATTTCACGCCAATTTCCCTTTATCGAGTAGTTGGGGTCAGGTAGCCCCCGGCACGTGGAGCATCACACGTGCGTTATGCAATTAATTAAGATAAGCTACTATTATGCGTGGTGCTTCCTAATTATTTGCTGATTAACGTTTATTAATTTATTACTGATAAGCTATTAGGCTTTATATTCATTTTGATGCGATCATAGAAAAAGGTGTTTGCCATGTTGATAAATAAGAAACTATTGAGCGAGTGTGTTTAATTAGGTGCTAAAATACTTCTATTCGGAATTGTTCGGCATTTTTCGTTTGATTGAATCATCGTTTCTCTTAATCAGGTTCATTGTTTTAGATGTGACATTATCTAGGTATGATTGATTGTGAATATGATAAGTGTGATGTTCTAATCTTAGCGGGCAGTCATGTTGAACAATCGCTATCCAAGAATTTGGCTGTTTATTTTTTCTCACCAAATGCGTGCATTCTTTATTGTCCTTGTTAATATCGTTATACAGAACAGAACAGAACATAAGATTTATTTTTGGATGTTGGATACCAACACAAGTACATCACCAGTTACCACACTATAAACGGTTTAGACATTTAAATCGTATTTTATAAAACACTAAGAATAAATGTTTACATGATGTAATTGAGAACATTAATTATATCATTAAGACTGTTCTAAGCTTTCAAGTACATTGTTCAATGTATTTTGTTATTTCAGTCGGTTCTCGGAGATAATAAGACCAATAAAAATATTTTACGACACTTATAAATAATATTCAAATTAAGATCTTGAAGTGCAATAATTATCAACAAAGGGACAAGTCAATGGACATATTCAAAACTTATTTGTGTTAATATTTTCGGGAAAATGAATATTATAGAGTATGATTTTTTAAATTACATTTCGGAATATATTTTACAAGCGCAAATTTTGATTCTGAGTAAACAGCGTTTCTACACTGAATTAAATCAATCAATCCCAGATGTTTATCTGTTCAGTACTAAAGTTACAAACAATTATTGCAAAACCAGATATAATAACAAAGGTTGATGAACGATTTGATGATATTTAGATTTTTCTTATATTGTAAGATTATAACAATAGAGGCACTTGTATATTATATAAAATTGTATCATTATTATAAATTGTCGTAAATATCTGCACATGTCGATTACTCCACATATGTTACCGCTTTGAGTTTATTTCATTCTACAAGTAAGAAACTCGACTATATAGACCCAGCCATTAGGTGTTGATGGGATGTTGCGATGTATGGTATAGGTGTAAATACTGAAACATTATGCACAATTTAGAGCTTCTTAAGAGGTCATTCGCAGAAATAAGCGATTTGACTCATAAACCTGCAGACTGCTTGATAATTGTCTCAAGTGCGCTCGAACATTTCGTGCATTTTTCATGGAACCGGAGCTATAACCCGCATATGTGTTCAATCGTTAGTATGTACGTAAGTTACAGTATACGCTTAGTTCATTAATTCACAATTAAGACTATTTTTCTTTTGTGATGTCTCCATAGATTGTGGTATTTTTTTTATAGCAGCAGTATTTTTTGGGCTGGTACATCTGTGTAATGTCAGTCATAATTGTATTATATTAATCTACGTGCGTTTTATCGAATTTATTGAAAGCCAAGTGCACTAACGTCAACTACATGTGTGTATTAGTACATTGCTAATTAATGTGATAAATAAAAAATATTGCTGATTAAAAATTATTGAAACATGCGGAACATATTATATTGTGGCTTATCAGACATTATGTTGTATATTCCGCAATATGCCTTTAGAATGGTTGTCAATTTGTTAGCACCTAGTTTGATCGTTAAATTGTGTAAACAGTTCTAGGGATAGTGTATTATGTGTGAGATAGTATTATTATCTTAACAGAATAATTTCTAAATAATTAATTAATTGTTCGTAGTTAAGTATAATAGTTGTGATATAATACTTTATCTAGTCGTATGGCAAAACGTTCTAAGTTTTGTATATTTTTGTATATTTTTGGCAAATTTAATAAAGCCCATGAAGATGTCGTCTAATGTTAAACAACAGGGTAGCTAATTGTTGACAGCTGTTTCAAGGTTAAATCTAAGAGTGGCTTCGGTTTAACACAGAACAGAACTGAACATATATTTTATTAAGACTTAAGCATTATAGCCCATCGTAATATATGCATATACATATACAATTGCATGCGTGAATTATACGCAACATTTTACAAACATTTAATATAACAGAATAGAACAAAAAATAATCAATTTACAATACGGTACATAAGTATATACATTATTATTAAACATACATGTTTGTTCTAAGTAATGTTAAAATGTACAGTGTAGACTAATTTCTATACATGTACATTAATATTATGAGTAAATTCGTCAGATTACTAGATTCTAGACATCTTCATTCCAATGTAAGTATATGTATACAGCGGGAATGTTTTAACTAGGACAATTAAACGAGAATGACTACTTAAATAAAAAAATAACTCCACGTAATATAGACTTCCATACCGTATTCTGGTCTGAGAAGAACATTGTTTATCTTTAATTAACGACAATTTACGAGAGAACAATCGTCGTATACGCCTCGCTAACAATATTGTACACCCTCTTCATTTTCGCTACAAAAATTCCTACGCCTCCTAAAATAGTTCGAGTGTTTACATACGCTGAAATCGTCTGATACTTTTGAAGTCAGGTTTTTTTATAATAATACAATACTGGGAATCTGCAGTGGAAATATTTCACTAATGAACAGATGCTATATTTCACGGTGCTATAGAATGTGATTAAAGTTCAGTCTGTCAACAGAAGGGGTCCTAATTTACTCGGGAGTCGATGTAACGGAAGTAAAGGTTGCAGCGAGAATGATAGAAACGCGATACTAGGTCTTGTTAACATTTGATTTATGTTTTATGTTTAAAAAGAAGAATCTAATTTAATTTGTTTTAAAGTCACATTTTTAACATTCGTCTATTTAGCAGAAATAGTTAGTATCAATGTGCACGTGTTTGATTATGAATAGAAAAAATGTATGTATTTTATACAGCCGTCATAAACTTCCATTTACCAAGAATATTAGAAATACATTTTAATACAACGACACCAAATATATTACTTTTATTAGACTGTTGTCCGTACTGTTGTCGTATTTCTAATCTTCTTACCATTGACTTACGTATCAATAAGATAAGTTTTCTCTAGTTGATACGTAGATACAAATCGTGGGTTTATTATTATAGAACATTCATTATGTAATTATTTATATTTATAATTGTATCTATAATTGTTAACTTTGTTTTACCTTAATTAATATCTTATTGCAATATTTTTATAGTTTTTGTTTATTGTTTAGTTATTGTTATCATTTTGTTGTTGCGGTTGTTTTCTTGTTGTTGTGATGATGTTGTTGTTGTTGTTGCTTTGTTGTTGTTGTTGTTGTGATGATGTTGTTGTTGTAACTTTGTTGTTCAGTTACTGTTGTTGATGTTGTTGATTAATTCCATAGCAGTTTAAAGCTGAATTCAAGCTATTATCAAAACATTTGCACTTAATATTGTAAAATATGCTACACAATCGTCGATGTTTAAAATTACAAATTTATCAGTGATTGTATTTCATAACTTGATCACACATGAGTCATAGATATATTTTTCCAGAGTGTAAACATTATAAAGAAAACAGAAAATAATTAGCCAATCGAGTTTAACTAATTAAGAAAACTGCACGGACTCAGACCTCCCAGTAGACAACTGATAAGCCCGTTATATCAGATTATGTTAAAATATTATTTATAACAGCCTCAGTACCAGAAACTATTCATCTTACATCATGATAATAAATTCTCGTGAAATAAATAAGAATAAAAGTGAAATATTTCTGTATATAAAATGTTGTGTTTCCGCTCGCTTCGACAGGTGGGTTTATTTATTTTAAAAGCGAAAGTAATACTAAGTCATTTATTGTATAATTATCAACTGAAATAAACTCGACAGAATCTTCATATAAGCACTATGTATAATCTAATTAGTGATACAAGCGTACACATGTAATATTTGCATGATTTTCGGATCTACCAAAATCAATATCGTTAAATTACAACCAAACTACTGCCTCGTTCGGTTATTGTTATTCAGTATCATTACTATAGTAATTATCATTGTTATTATTATGATTGTTATTATTATGATTGTTATTTATCTATTGTTCTGATCATTAGTATTGTTTATTATTATTGTTATCATTATCATAGTTATCAGTGCAATTTTATTATCATTGTTATAATTATTATTTTATAATTGTTCTTGTTATTGTGATCATTATCATTATAATTATTGTTATCATTATTACTGTTATCATTAACTATCAAACTGGTCCAGACTAACATTCCAATAAGTTCAACTTGTTTTTCTCGAAAATACCCATAGCGGGATTGTACCTGTCAGTTACACCTAAACCTATGTAAATGTTTTGTTTCATTTTGTTACCCCTGCAATATGTTTGTTGCATATCTGGGAAATAAATGATTTGTTCTGTTCTGTTCTCTTCCAAAACTTTACAATAATGATAATAATTATCGAACATGAGCAGATTCTGCTCAATGACAATCTCAAAGTGTTGTAAAGTTGTGATTAAAACACTTATTTGAAGTATGAGTACAAGACGTTAATTAGCTCTTACATTAATGTGTGTATGTCACTGCACATGCACGTACCTTAATTATAGCTTGCTAACTCTTTCATGCCTTTGATAAGCAGAATTGATATTAAGATTATATATATACTCAAAGTTTCATATTTTTATCTGTCAAAGTAGTTTGATATTTTATATCAATGTATCTGATCGACTGATCAAACATAGAGTTAATTTATAAAACTACAAATATTAAAGTCAGTCGTCCAGAATCCTTAAGAGGTTTGTCGGGTTGCTTTTTATTTGATGTAATGATTTCACAGACATCTCTATCAGTTGTAAATTGATGTTTAGGACATATTATCTTACCCTGTGATAAGGAAATGTAATTACATGTATGTTCTGTGATTATAATAAGCCCATGTGATCTCCTGTTCCCATGAAGTCAATAAAACGTCTCTAAAATACAGAACACTTTCACCACAGATGTGAAAAGTCAGTGAAAACTCTTGAAAGTACCCCAAATTACCTGAATGAACCGAACTTGAGGAAATAGCCCGCAAGAACGAAATAATTATCAACAAGATTGTCCTTAAAGTAGCAAGATAAGTGAAAATTCAACTCATATGAACTCTCTATATCTCGTCTAATTTCTAATAATTGGCTGTATATAAACTATCTGTAGCGCGATTTTTGTTTGAAAATATTTAGGTTTCAAACATTATTATACCCCCTCCGATTTCTCGTGCAGCGGGCCATTGCACGGATTGTTTATTCATTTTGAAATTGTTACTCATATCCTACTATTTATATAAATATTTAAAGTGCGAATCATTTCCTGAAAGAAAGTTTTAATAAGCTGTATTAAAACACCCCTGTCTGAATAAGATACAGGTCTAAAGAATGATTGTGAATTTTTATTTTTGTTTTGTTAGAAATAAATTTACCTCAAGAATTTTAATTCGTGTAGTATGTTTAGCTATTTAGATAATTCAAAATTAAGCACTGATATATAACTATATATAGGCCTACACCTACACAATTCTTAAGGAATAAGCGATATTATCATTTCATATTTTAATACAAAATATATTTATAATTAAAGGTTTGAAGTCGTTATGATTCACAAAACATATGAGAACGGATATTTTCTTGTGACTTGTACAAGTATAAATCGTCATACAATTATGAACTAAAGACAGCATAAATATTTCTATTTTAATTCAGTGTTATACAGCCAATCAATTTTGATTTAATGTAAAAAAACATTAACAGCAAAGAGTAATAAGTTAAGCATCCCCTGTTGATTAAAGTAAGGACACTGTCTCAATTTTTATCACCTAGGATTAAGGAGCTTTCACCATCGACACTATAGCCATGTCACGTGAAACAGGAAAGAAGTTGAATACCATTTTTAGCGTTCACATAATGGTTAGAAAAGATGGAATTGGCAATGAAGACCAAGGAAAAGAAAGAAGAAGGTAGCTCCGACTTATCACAGCAGTAGAACAGAACAGAACAGACACTTTATTACATGACTTGAGTCATGGTTTATCATTTACACACTACAAAGCGACGTAGGGCGACTTCTGTTACATTTCTTTCTTGAAGTATTAATTCTTCAATCAGAACTTTTCAAATATACATATTCTGTTATTCATGTATATTCCTATATGAATGGAAATCTACTTCAGATTATAATATTCCCTAAGCAGGACTGTTTAAACATTCAAATGGAAGCTTAATACCCATAGTTACCAATCATAGATTCAAAACGTACGTACATAACATTACATTGCATCATTTACAATATTCAACGTGGTTTGTTCTTATATATAAGTGTGAACACAAAAAGTATGATTTGCAACATCAGAAAATAAAGCACGTGTATAAGGGGTGCTCAAAAAGCCATTTATGTATATTATGTACTTTGTATAGTGTAGTAAGATAACATGAAATTTTAAATTTTTATAAAATGTTCTGATTTTTTCAGACTGATAACTTATACTTATATAATGATAATAATTTATCTATTTTAATGTAACTCATTAATTACTAAAAGAGATGAAACTTTTTGAACATCCCATTTGTTGACGACGTAAGCACGTACATGAGTGAACATGATAAATGCCGGTGAAGCAAATTATACGAACAAATTTTAAATCCAAAATGTTTCATGTTTATTAAAACCAGATCCAATGGCGGACAATCTGATTTTGTTATCATTTAGTTGTAAATCATTTTGATTGGAATCTTTTAATTACGTGATTTTGGTTGATTTGAATATATTTTATTGAATGACTCTTAACTGCTTTAATTTCATTTCATGTCAATTTAATGATTATTTGCTCCTTTGAGTTTTTCTCCTGCCTGGGTTTAGATAAATGAAAGTATAAGCCGTCACAATTTAGAATACGTAAAATCTTCAAAGGGACTCAAGTTAATGTCTTTTCTGCGGTTTTCCGTACAAAGACGTGTGAATATAGTTTGCGTTTTATTTATTGGACAGAATTAATGATTTTAAATGTAACTAAAGCTTAAGAGTTAGATATAAGGTACAAGAATAAATCAATCATGAATAATCAATCATAAAAACTGGAATGCAACGTCGAAGTCTGATTCATTTTGAAAGATTAATATGGAATTTTTATTGAAGCATTCAAATATTATGGTTAAAACAAAATTTATACAACATGAACGATGCATACAATCACTTTATTAATGTTAAGTAGTATATTATACAGATTGTAGTACATTTCCTTGTAATTCATATTGGGTAAACAACTGTACACAAATAATGTTTGATATATTCAGTATGAATACTACAATTATAGTGTCTCAAACTCCAGCATTGGTCCTTTTATATTTACAATACTTCATGTCTGATATAAATGGTTTTAAGCAAGTAAAGTTATGCAAAATCTCTGCTATAATACACGTAGTAGACTAAGATATGTCTTTAAAAAAAGATTCATCACTGTGTGTAATTATGTACTTATATATATATACTGGTTAAGGATCGGAGTGTACACCCAGGTCACTTGCTGGACCCACATCAACCGATGTACCATCGCGCTTTGAATGCTGGGAAAATATCACTTACCATTTGGATGTCCTTGGTATCCATTGTTCATATCTGCCATGTGATGCATTTTATCCTGATAGAAATGGGGACTATTTACTGTCTGAAAATATAAAACAATGAAATTTGAATATAAATATATTTTGACATAAATTAAAGAACTGAACAGAAAGTTTATTGAATAGACTTGTCCCTAACATACATCGTCTTTTACATGATACGACAAATACATCAAATATATACAGACTACTTTTAGATAGCTGGACGAAACGCAGTCCATGCCATTTTATTTCATAGAAACGTCATTTTTTGCAGAAAAGATCATGAACAAGGATTTGTCATGACGTTCAGAAAGTTTCGTTCTTTTCTATACGTTATATAACATTTGTTCAGTATTTTTAGATAGCTGGACGAAGTTTATCCATGCCATTTTATTTCAGAAAAACGTTGGTTAGCTGTAAATATCGTGACGTTTGAATAATTTTGTTTTTGTCACTGAGTCGTCACATCATTTGCTCGATGTATATTTCTCTTTTAACTGTAAAGTTTTCTAATGTTTAACCGCAATGTTTTATGAATTGTGCAGTCTGTGTATTTTCTAATTACTGTTGATTATTGTTGCAAGAGAGTTCGTAAATTATGCTTAACATATAACAGAAATGTCTACAAAAATAAGAAATAGTCGGCGTTAATTATGTTGAAATAAAGCGCCTAGATGATTATCAAATAAAGCGTCTGGATGATAATCGAATAAAGCGTCTACATACTTGTAGACCGGTTTCGTTCTCACTAAAAAACCATTATCGACAACATCAAAAAGAACTGCAATAGTCAGTAATGATTTTAACATAATTTGAAAGATGTTCATCTAATTAAATTTTCGGATGTAAAATGTTAATGCAACGCTATGAATGCAGAAGAACAAAGCAGAATTTAGAAACTCGGTGGCATATTTTCGGTAATTGACAGACCGTTGGGTTGTTTTCATTCCGATGGATGCCCATTAAAATTGTAATTTTCAATTTCAGGTCAAAGGTCGCTAATGCTTTCATTCACTCAAGTTAATTCGTGATCAAAGCTTTGAAGAAAAACTCTAAAATATTCCACTGTCATGAAGAATGGTACATGCTATATGAAATGCCCGTCCCTGCGAGAGGGGCTTTAAACTGCGTTTTAAATGCGGTTCATTAACGGATCTTCAAAGGTATTTTATTGATGTTAACGGTGCTTCATCGCCTTACCATGAACCATGTCAAAATTTATACGAGAACGAAACAATATTTGTGTAGAGTTTATGAGAAGAGTTCATGTTGACAGCTTTGAGAGGCCATCAATTTATATTCCTTAGAAAGTTAACGAAGTGTAACGGTTGAGAAAATAGTGCTGTTTAGAGGATAGAGATTGGACATTTAATTCCTAAATAGAAGCTGATTATTAAAATACTGTTTAAAATGAAGAATGGAAAACACTATGTTTTCGTATAGGAAACCGTCACTTGAAGATATTACTGTATTGGTTATACATGTGTACTTTTGTGCTCGGTAAAAGCAATTGTTGGAATAGATGGCGGTGTGGCTCAGGCTATGATACATGTATTGTGAAAATTTAATACGTAATTCATATGTGTATGGTTATAAGTAGCAATTCCCTGAAAGGATATAATGAAGGAGATTTTAATTTTGCATGTATACAAACGTAACACTTTATATATGTAGACATGATCACATCATTACAAGGAGATGTTTTGTTGGTGTTTGATGTGTTCATTATTCTTGACCGATGTTTTCGTACATATGTCAACTATACGTTCCTGTTCCCCTAATATCTATTACATTTTCCATGCACCACTCAAAAGAACATATTTTCTATGGTTATCAAAACAAACACCTCCCACGGGGATTCCCCATGTAGGCATACTCGATTCTTGTGCTCATCAAAACACGATCATTTTTTCCTCCGCTTCAGCTCGGATGAAGAGCTCATCTTTTTTGAAGTGGGTTCTATTTTGATGAGCTGTCGTGAAGTACTTTCCCCCCAAATGATACAACGTTAGGTATAAGCAAATGAATCAGAATCGACAAAAATGTGGGTAATGGTGGATCAAAGAGGGTCAAAATGTCTTTAAAACAAATAACAGTTACTGAGAAAGCTGCTGAGAGTAATAGCGAGATAAAAATACACGTAATTATTACGCGATTTCTGACTCAGTGCTCAAGAGTACCTGAAAAAAAACGACAAAATAAATACGCAGAAAAATCCACTGTATCAGATACATTATTTTAGACGACTGTGGAAACCTTCAATATTCATTCTATATGAAATTCAAATTAATACTTAATCCGGTATAAAAGCCGGTATACCGAACTTCGATCTGTGGTATATGTTTATGGTGCCTTTTTACCGATCCAAATATCTGATAAAAGTCTAAATTTTACCTAACGTAAAATAATCCCCATAGATCTCTTATCAAGCAAATTAATCATAGCATCAAACAAAAATTGAAGAGTTGAAACTATTTTCATGAATTGTGTTTTTTTATAAAAGAAAATCGTCAACCACACAAAGCGAAATAAATATCAGCAGATAAATTCAAAATTCTATTTCTGTGCCCCAAGAAGTAGGATAAATCTTGACTTAACATTCCGGCTAAATAGAAGTTTCTGATTGGTGTTGTGATAGTTTAAATATTTATTGTTACCCCCCCCCCCCCTCCCCTTCCTTGCGGCCACCCACACAAATTGCTGCCATTTCAGGGCTTTAATGTTGTTATCTTGTTTACTCTTGTGGTAACAGTTTGTTCGAATGACTACTACACAGATGTATTCTGTATCACTAGAGCTACTGTTACTATTAGTTGACAATAATGTATGATAAGTTACTAGTATTTAGTTTCTTTTGTAGTTGAATATCCACGTACATCCTGATTTACTGTTTATTTGTATTTTGTATGCAGATGATGTACAAATCAAATACATATTCTGTTCTGTTATTCAAATAAAAAATGACTCGATGGGTCAATGACCACCGAAGTAAGTAAAGGATATGATCCTATACCAACCCCAAATGTCAAAATATCGCTATATGATATGTGTTTTCATTATGGTAGTTTGTGTAACATAATTGACTAAACAAACACACAGAAGCATCACGGGGAGACCTGATACATGTTCCCAAACAGTAGATTAACAACAGACGTACTGAACATAGTTAAAACTGATAAACTTTTATCGTAGAAAATTTATTTTAAAACTACGTGGTATATACGAAGTGACAGTAATAATTACGGCACCACCCACTGACCGTAATACTCACTTAATTGTGATAATCACAAGGCGTCAATTCGAATCAGATTTCAACGCTGGGCTTATCTTGTCGACCTCAGGACGATAAGAACCAGGAAATATCAACATTTCCCTCATTTCCTTCCCTCTTGCTTACAGAAATAGGAAGGTAACAACGAGAAATACAATTATTTTCTGTATCAAGATAAATATACTTATGTCATAATCTTCACAATTCGTGGTTACACATCGTCTAAGACCCGATTACGGAGAATTGCATTTTAATGTATAGCTCATTCTGTGAAAGTTGTGGAATATGTATTTCATTAGACACTTATCCATGTGAAAACTAGATGGTCATTAATCTTTAGAAAACAGCCATCAATTAACAGAAAAACGCCCACCAAAGTATTTCATACAATTATACAATAATAGCTTAGAAGCAAAATACAAAGTGTTTGTTTTAGATGAATAGAAAATTTAAAGCTATTTCCAAGTCATATAAATCCACACTCTATGCAGTATAATTATACAGATAGTTATTAGAAACGTCATTGTTTTAACAATGACAACATGCCTTGCTGAGTTTTAAGCAAACAATTAAAATAACTGTTTTTATAAAACTTTAATTGTGACGTAGACGAATATCGAGTGTGTTTACCCTCGCTACCGGGAACTCCCATATGGGCGAGGTAATGGTAATGTGGTACCGGTCAATTGATTATATTCATGTGTTAAGTTTTCCATATGATTCAATGATGAACAACATTAATTTCAAATGAAAAAAAAACTCTCATAGCCCTTAGCAATATGAAGCGTTAACGTACATTTAATTGGTTTTCAAATCGATGAGAATCCCCTATATACTTGAATATGAATGAAGAACAAAAGAAGATAACTGAACTCAAAATACAATAAATAAATTTGACGATGAAAACAGTAAATAAATACTCGCCAATAATTCTTCAGAGAAGTTTCAACTTGAAACAACAATAATATCAGATGTGGATTTCTTTAACTTCTTGATGTGTCTCTATTATTTTAAGTGGATACGCGTTTCGAAAACAATAAAATTTAAGTTTCAAACAGTGTTTTGTTGATAAATCTTCTAGAAATATAATTGAATAAACGTGCGACCTACATTCTAAGTGAAATCTTGTGTTCCGAGGATTATCTACGCTATACGTTTAGCTTGTTCAAGAGTTGATGTTCGTACTTGAGTTCTCGTGTACCACCGATTGTATCGGACATGAAAAAATACTGAAATTATTTAGAAGTGAAAAATAAGGAATTTCAACATGTACTTGTCGCTATCGTCATACATGCACTTCCATAAGTACGTTCCTGAGTGGATTTCAATATTTTGAGAACGTATGGACGAGTGTTACTGGATAACTTAATATGCGTTGGTGTAATTATATAAGACTGTATCATTGTACACTATGTTTCAAAAATGTTGTATGGTTCAAATTGACCACGTACAGACATTGGAAAAAGGGGCTGATGGATGTTGAGTCCCTTACTGAAACAAGGAAGTTACACTTACTGCAATCACAAATTGGTGGTAAATATAAGTCTAATTGACGGTACCAGCCTTACTTACATGTCATTACAACTTAATCCTAGTTAATTTAGGAGCATTAAAAATCCCTAACCTACTCAACATTGCCAGTGGCAACAGGGGCCGAACCTGACTTGATTAATGTTTGCGGAATGTAGAAACCCTCATAAATTCTAGTGAACTAGCGATAACTTACATCCAATGTGGAAGTCTACGACCAGAAAACATGTGAAACAGCAAGTTGTTATTAGCTGTATAAAGCATACCACTCATAATGAGACTGTGGCATAATTCTATGAAAGCCATTGCTGGTTTAATATTGTAATTACCTTACATAGTTCTTATAATGCTAATTAAGAAAAAATAGCTCGTTTATACCGTAAATATTGATATCCCGTTACTGACGGAGCCGTAGTTTATTTAATTACATGACTGGGTGGTTAGACAGTGGTTGTAGAAAAATACACAAGGTTGCTCGTTCAAGGTACGAAATACTACGTGCATATGTCCAAATAATTATAATATTTTGTATCCCTTTTTTATGTCATTATTTATTATTTTCAACATTTTAGCACATGTTGAAAGTAAATGCCAGTAAGGAAATCAGAAAAAAAACTACCGAAATATTAAAACTTAACGAAAATGTTTTAGCAAGTTTGCACGTAGCCCAAACAGTACAAGGTCTGGAAAAAAAGTTTTCATCTAATTTCCATTTCTTTCGCTTTATTTTTTATCATAAAATATCTAACCGTGCAATGTCCACGTCAGTGTTGAACCCTAGACTAATTTTACGGATGTTCACGGTTGAGAAGTTTTTGAAGGTTGCGAGAGGACCGATTCTTATAAACGTGTTCATGGTAACGAAAACAGCATTTGATGCTCAATACATATGATGCAACATTAGAAGTTTTTGGGTAATGCTTTTTGAAAGATTTTATACAAAGAAGGAAGGCCACTGATTGTTCAGCAGTTCCGTAAGTCAGAGAGACAGAATTAACATATCAAACTGTTATGTCACGTGATGAATTAATGGAACATTGGACACGTCTCCTGAGAACAGATACTATCAACACATTGACGTAAATACGGCCGAAATACGATGGGTCGTGTCTAAATGACCCATGGTCTAGTGACGTCTCTTAAAATCACATCCCCTGCTGATAGGACACGAGAGAAAACGAGATCTTGTTTGGAATAGTGATACAATAATGAGAACATAATGAGCTTGATTAAGTCTACTGACCCCTACTTAACGCTTCCATTTAATATCACATGACATAGTCATCAATTGTACATCATAATTAACTCGCAATCCGACATTATGTTCTAGTGATATCTGCAAACCAGAAACGTTGCTTAGAGGCGATCTTTTTTCTAGCGCTTGTTCTTGAAATCTTCCAGAGTCGTGAGTTAATGCGCTTGTCGATGTAAGGACTACATAAAGTATGTTCCGATACATTGCAGATGTAATTAACGATGTTAGGTACGATACACAATCTTATAATTAGTGACTTAAACTTGAACAACATTTTACGGAGTTTATCAACAAAGATAATGGTTAATGTAACTTCAGTATTTGAAGTCATATCCTCGTATTGTGCATTTTCTTGTCTTTGTTGTATTTCAAACACTAACAAGATCACTCTGGTTTTCTCAGAGCCTAACTTTGACGCTTTCAATGAGCATATTAAGATATTATCTAGGGCGCTATGAGTAGTTTGTCTAATCAGAAATATGTCAAATTTACCGTAAATGTCTTCCAATATTTCAGAAATCATCGGAAGGGTCAGAGAACATCTTGAAAACATATGAAAATCTTAAGAGGTAGAACCACTCGTAAATGTATTTTGTGTGTTTATGTATAAACATTAAATTATAAGCACATGTTGATAAATACGTAGTTAACCAGGACCAAACCAGTCTCCCTAACTGTCATAAGCACTGTTTTGACACATGAGAATTAATATTTCTCTCATTTCCACGGAATTTCTAGCATTTCTCACAGTAAACTTCGGATATACTTGAAAAGCGAAGAATATAAATTCCAGATTTCATTAAACTCAGAAATGAAACGGTGTTGTTATGTGGTCGTAATATTTTCGCGTTTGTGAGAATTACAACTTGTAATTATTACATCATGTACACCATAGACTTAAATAATTACGCATATATTTTTATGAGTAATTTAGCCCGTAGGGAGAATTTCTCGCGATTAAATTTAGGAGTGCATAGTCGCGCAGTGTGAGACATGATTACTTTATTGTTGAGGGAAGTAAACTATGAAAAGTGGTCGCGTAAAAAATCAAAGGTTCGTGTCTTATACACGAAACACGCGCTGCAGTAAGCAATATTTTTGTGCATATTTATCGACACCGAAAACTTTTATACATTGTACATGTAAGATAGTAGTAAAATAAGAACTCAACATTTCGCTAGTCTTACCCTGCAGTTTGCTTTCAAGTACATATAAATTTGAAGTGTTCATTCTTGGCTTCGCTTGGGGCAACAAACGATAAATCAAAGCTAGAAGCTAACAACACTTATACATTGTCAGGTCTGAGAAGACGTGAAGCATTCAACTATAAAATGTGCATCTATCATGCATTCTATGCAACTGGAGGTCTGTTACAAACTAAGGACAACATTATATCTTTGCTTCGAGATATTCTACAAATTAAAAATACAATTACACCATAATGTACACTTTTTCATTTCGTATATTTTCCGAATCAGTATCATTTTAAACGGATGGAAAAACTCTTAATACTTGAAATGAATATGGCTCCCTTAATATTCAGTATCATTTACTTTTATTTGATTCAAAATGGTTCGTGTTTGACGATTAGTTGACAATGGTTAGTTAAGGATGGCAGTTCCGTTGAATTCACTTTCTCCTTAGTATATACGTTTGTTTCACGAATCGGTTCAGATTTAGACATTTATACATTATCTATGCAACAGAAATTTAATAGTATAATTCAGTATTTTGGCTACAAACTGAAATTACGGATGACCTGCCATAAAGATACGTCAAACATACGTCTGTGGGATTCCAAATCATACTATCTGGTGTTAGAGATTCTACGTATACATCATACAGAGGTCCATTTAGAAGACTGGACATCACCAAGATTAATGTGTTTTCTCTATGAACAGAAATAAAAACAACAATCTAAACGTCGTAGGAAATGTTATATTCTCTGTATCCATGCCATGATATGGAGATATAATCTCATCCAGTGATAGAAACACAGTTTGAATCGCTCTATTCCTTCAAGTAATCATTTACCCCACCACACAGATTCACAACGTATGATTACAAGGGTTTACCATATTACGCGAATTTGAGTAAATTCAGATACACATACTACTTGATAACAATATCTAAAGTAATGTTATATTTATAGGAGGTTATCGCTAGAATTATATATGTTTACTGGTGTCAAAAGAGAATTATTTTCTACGGAAATAATGCACAATTACCAAGGTCTAAGACTTTGGATGCCCCGGATGAAGTATGAAACAGGCTTTGAGATAAGAGAGCAAACTGATAGTTTAAGTGTGGTGAATTTATGAATGAATAGGAAATAAATTTCTGTATAATGTCAGCGCTAGGATTTCGTGAAACTTCTGTCAGATAAATTATACAAGAATGTGTAAAACCAGTTATTTTTTACATGTTTTATAAGTGAAACTCTTGAGTGAGCGAATATTGTATCTGACACCAAATTGCTGGAATTCATAAAACATACAACTATACGAAACCATAAACAATTTTTAAAACTGTATAAATTATAAGAAGCATAAATAGAATTTGGAACAACGTAATTTAGATTTACAAAATAAAAATACACAAAGTGTAAGGTCTGGTAAAACATTTTTTTTAAATATGAAATACTTACCATGTAATCTGAACCATTTGTTGAATTTGTTTCATTACAATGGTCGTCTGCTCGAACTATTCTATTGCCGTGCAACATATCCTCCAAGCTCTCTATGTATTCTATGGCATTACGTAATATTTCTACTTTAGGGAGTCTTTGGTTTGGATTGGGACATGTACGTTTCTTAAGCACTTCAAAAGCTTCATTCACTTTACGCAGACGACGTCTTTCACGCATTGTAGCTGCCTTTCGTCTGTCAATTTGAACACTTTTTCTTTTACAAGCCTTACAAGCCCACAATAAACAGCGTCTGTTTTCGCCATGGTAACCTGGCGCAAGCACATGTGCTAAATGTTCATCATTGTCGTCTGCGGAATTGATATCATCATTAATATCATCACCACTTTTGTCCGATATTTCGTCTTTAAGTGAACCTCCACACGATGACGATGGACTGTTATGTTTTATATCCATGTCTATATCACTACATTTTGTGTCTGCTGCATCTGTTGAAGATTTACCACCAGTAGATTTATCTTCTGTCTCATCTTTTGTAGTTTTATTCGTGGTTTGTGGAAGTTTCTCGCTGCCGGTAGATCTTCCTTTACTTCTTTCGTATTCTGGACTTGAATTATTGTAGTACGCTGGCGCACCTGTCGTGCCTGGCGTACCTGTCGTGCCGGAAAACTGATATTGCTCGGAGTATCCCCTTCCTGGATACCGTTGATAAGGAGCCGAAGGTCCTGAAAAGTAGTCCCTGCCATTTGGTGATCCTGAATACGACAGCTCTGACAAATATCTATTATCAAACATATCTGGGTTTGAACTTCCGTTGAATTGTCCTGTTGCGTTATGGTCAAACCGACAGCTCCTATAGTCTGCTGTCATCATCATGTTGCCGCTGATAGTTTAACTCCAGAGAAAATGAATGTTCACACAAGTATTGAAATCTTTTCTTACAGTTTATCACTAATCACAAAACAAGCTCCGTCCATTGTTTGTTAAAAAGCTAGTCTTCTGTCTGCAAATTAAATCTCTTGTGTAGATAAGAAGTCTTTTGGTGAGAAAAATGTTTGTAATGACATATCATACTCTGTTATCATCAGAATAAAAACAAACCACAACTCGGCTCTCCCACGTGTTTTTATGCAATAAACAACGCCCGACTCTCAACTGAAAGACGAGTAGAAACTTAAGAAATAGTTGAAACTCGTCAGAATTCCCGCTTGCAAAGTAATTGGGAACAAATAGTGAGTTTTGATATGTCCCGTAACCAGAATCACACAATGCTACCAGAAGAAATGCGCTGTCAACTAGAATCCCCCAGGATCTCAGTAAGCCATTCCGCATAAAAATCACCGAAAATAAGATAAACACAAGTTTATCAAGCCTCTGTGAATTTTTATGATCTCGGTAGGCTTTCCTCATCAGCAAATGCTCTTCGTTTGATCTTAAACCTCAGCCAATGAGCGGGAGGATCCATTTACCGCGTATTGTTGCGCCCCGCCTTCACGTAATTTTCACGAGGCTCCCTGCGCTTTTCAAGCAATATTTTGAGGTAGTCATGTGGCATTTATCCCGTAAAGTATGTGAGGAATATATAACAGGATTATATACCACATAGAATCGTGCTCAGATGTTTGTTTCGAAGAATTCATAGGTAAGAAGGTGGGCGACAATAAAATTAGGGGGTGGACTAAACACGCCCATTTAACAGGAATGCACTATGAATATAGTTATAACAGCTCGCAATGGCAGAATTACCTGCAGAGATAAGAACGTTCATTCTCCGCGCTAACAATGCGTCAATAATTTGATACAGTTCTTCTGAATGATAATTTTAATAATGAAATCAAGACGAGAGGTGTTAGCAACCCGCATAGATTTTATTAGAGAAATTATTGGAATGTTTTCCTTCAGCGTTTATGATGTAATTTTCTCGAAAAAAAAGAAATGAAATAAAACAGAAAGTTTTGAAAAAAACATGATAATCTTTTATCACAAAGCAAATCATGCTCAAAACAATTAATTCGTGAGGTCCTATAACATTAGCATCATATGATTGGTAACCAGGTCCAAATTTAGATGTGAATATGGTTCTTTTAAAATATTTATCATTCTGTTGCCATAGTTATAGTTTTGGTCGTATTTTCAACAAGTTTGCTTAAATACGATAAAATACGATACAATCAAGACCGTCCTTCGATATGTTAATCAATAACAATATTATCAATCACAGCTTCTAAAATATAGAACATATCATTAATGTGTCGGTAAAATCTGATTACTATTATACTTTTCTTCTCATTCAAAATGTTTAATTCCATGAAAATTACAAAACTGAATACAAATTGTCGCTATAACCGGCACTAATCCGACTCTGATAATGACTGCAAGTGAGAAATTTGTATGTTTGGCTTTTATATTGTATTCCGATTCAAAATTATATAAACTTAATAAATTAGTGGATAGATAATTTTTATTGTTTGTTAAACAACTTGCAGAATGAGTAAAAAATAACAGAACTGGGACGACAAAATAATTCACTATTCTTAAAAAAATTCAATCTACCGACATAATACCACCATTGTTTTTGATGTTGTGTTTCAAACCTTTTACAAAATTAGTGGATAGATCATTTTTATTGTTTGTTAGACATCTTGCAGAGTGTGTAAAAAATAACAGAACTGGGACGACAAAATAATTCACTATTCTTAAAAAAATTTCAATCTACCGAAATAATACCACCATTGTTTTTGGCGTGTTTCAAACCTTTTACAAAAGTTTCACGTGACTGCACAAATCTTGAGTAGTACGATCTTTTTATGTGTTCAAATTATGTATGGCTTCGAACATTGATGCCTTATCTCAATCCAAGTTCTGCTATAGAGAGTTGCCATAAACTCCCAATCAGTTTCTCCTCCGTTAACTTGAACTTATTTTCCACTAGTATCTGATTTACCCTCTTAAATATGTCTTATTGTATTTTGCCATTTGTTGCATGTATGTGTTAGTGCATGTATAATATTGTATGTTGATACCATATATAATGTCACATGAGTCCAGTAATAAATACATGCATGGATGTATTTTAATCTTATTTTAACGGCGTTAACACGAAACTAAATCGTTTTTCATAATCCTACGTCTAAAAACTTCAAATTAATATACTGATTTACTAGTATTAAGCAGTCATTACTAGCATTGATTCTGTAAAACCGGGTATGGTATGGTATGGTATGGTATGGTACACAGATACATAAATAAGAAACGTAATACCAAGATGCGTGGTAAATTGGTCCTAATTAATAAAATAATCAGAAAATCAGACAGAATTCTGACATCATGTTGGTACATATCACAAAGTACTTCTCTATGACATATCCTCAGATTATAAAAACTGAACGAGAAGAAAACAGAGTTGTCAATCTACGCTTTTCATGTAACAACTCAGCCGTGAAGCCGCCCTCGTAATTGGCTCGTGATTTTTATGATTATTTACTTTTTGATGAAGCATAAAATGCCACTCGACACCTTCATTCAATATGTTGGTGGGGCTTTTTTGCTGAGAACTTTTTTTCAACACTTTTTCCACCGTTTATTTTAGACTGAAATGTGTATTGTTTTATTAAATACGCTAACTGTGCCACCATAGTTTAACGTCTTGGTAAGGTTACGTTCTCAAAGTTGAAAACTTGGAATTATCTACTTAAGTATAATTTTAAGTGATATAGTTTATGAAAAATGAAGACAATAACTTTGTTTCATAAAAAACACTTCACTTGAATTTGTACCATAAAATAGGGTTTTGTGAGCATAATGTTAATTGTTGATTTAATAGATATATCTATATAAAAAATGTTTTTACAAAACCATATCGCATGAATTTATTCCATAAGTATTTATTCAATAAATATAGATGATACAAGTATAAAAAAACAGCTATACTTCCGTGTGTTTGATATCTTACGAGATCTTTTAAAATTTCTTGTAAACCAAACTACATGTAGATGCACAAGTATAGTAAGAAAAATACTTTTTTTGTGTGTGCTTGTTTCTTTTTTTGTGTTTTTCTTTTGTGTGTGTGTGCTTCTTTTAGTAAGAACATTAATACTAAAATGACAAGTATACTAGGATATTTTAATTATTGAAATTATTGATCATATTATTAAGTTATTAGATCACAAAGACGGCTTTATTGAACTGAGAAGTTGAAAAGGGATCAAATGCTATAGTTAGAATCAAGTACACAAAGTTTCAAAATTTATTCAAAATATAACACATAATTATAAAGTCATAGTTACATAGTTTGTTTAGATTAGAAATGATCCATGAAAAAAAAACAGACAGAAAAAATATGTAATTATTGGTTCAAAATGATAGGTAGGCTATGCTACCAGTATATTAGAATAAAACGTAAGATAAATCAATCAATCAATCAATGATATAAGAACTGTATCACGCCCTTTATTGGCTATTTTTCTAAAAAAAAAAACAAGTAGAAAGAAAAATAACTGTATGTTTATAAACACGTGTAATTGAACTGACCGGATTCGAATCAAAGTACTGGACGCAATAAGTGTATTTCAATGTACGGAGAATGACGGCTTTAACCAAAATACTAAGTTCTTGATGTATAGAGTTAAATCAAAATATAACTGAAAACAAAAGTAAAAAAAACTAAACTTCATTGTTAAAAGTTAAATATGAACGATGATAATACATATAATAAAAGGACCTTTTAGTTAAATCCCGGATTAAATCAGAATTTGGATAATCAAGGACAGATCAAGGGGATGTACTCTGTATAAATATTCACTTGATTGTTTGATACAAAAAAGTTATTAAATAACTGATAACACCTCACAACAGTAACAACATATTGTACTAACTACCGAACATAAAAAACAAGGACTATAACTCGCAACAGTTATACCATTGTAAAACCACGAACATTAAAACAAGGGAAATAACTCAGTCATCTGTGTACCTAAGCATTGAACACTACATTCTCATATTGTGCGGTTGATTCTCTTCAAAACGTGTCTAACAATGTAATAAATTAAGTAAATCTTACATGTGTAAAAACTTATCTAACAACACGTGCTCATGGTTATAAATCTTTTAATTTAGCACTTTAATTAATGGACATTAAATACTTACTAGTCTTCGAATTAAGTTTCATTATAAAACTAGTAGAAGAAGACTTACCGTATGTGAGAGAATAGAACAGAACAGAACAGAATTTAACATGTACTCAGACAATATTATTTGCTAATCTTTATTAAAAAATATTCTGATATAACATTTATATATTTTCAAATATCAAAGATAAGACGTTAACGTTTAACTTTATATACCCATATAATATTATGCTTGTTGAAAGTTATAAACAAGTTATCAAATGTTACCATGTTATTAACTACATGTATAGTAAATAGAAAATATACTAGTAATTACCCGTCAAAAATATAGGAAATCTATACAATGTGTTATGATACAACACACAGAAACAATTCAGTGATAAATGAGACAGAAAAAAACTTCATTTACGTCAATTAAATTAAATTAAATCATTACAATAGAGCGTGTCTGTATTCTCAAATCACGATGTACATCCTAAGGAAAACTAATTCTTTCTTGATTGGATACACAATGTTGTTTTTTCTATTCTGTAAAATCATCATTTTAGTAAAATACATGTACAAAGGTTACTTTTTGGGTCATTTACAAAACAAAACAAAATACTAAAACTCTATTTTTATCTATCGCGAACAACTTTATGTATCACGTGACCTTACGATTTTTTATGACGTCATTGGCGATTATTATCGTTCATCATGATATTAATATACTTACATAAAATTAAATTTATTGTTCCAGTTTACCACCTTACTCACATTTATATGACCATTCTTATTGTACAACTTGTGTGGTTTATCATACAACAGTAAAGTAACATTATGAACCATTGAATTATTTTATTATAGCCACACACGTTACTTGTATGTTATCAACGCATGCACGTGTAAATGAATGCATTTTTATGAATTACAAAAAAAGACGTCCATAAATATCTATTAATTTGAAAGAAACGATTTCTTGATGACTAGTAAAAATGTATGATGGCTGCATTATGGACGCCAAATGTAACCGTGATAAAGTGAGAGAATATACATGCCATAGTATATTACTTCTCTAGCCATGCATTCACTCAACAAAATCTTGAAGATCATTCTTAACCAGTGCTATTTTCATTGCAGATTGTAGATATATCAGAGTTAGTTACTACAAGTATATGCATGTATATTCATTTCACTATTGTCTCGAATAGTTCTTAGTATTGTATTTTATTCTTGTGTTTGTTTTGATGATAAAAGGTGAAATTCGTTAATCGTATGCTATGTTATAGTTAAAACTTAAAACTATTCATCACACGATAAAAATGCACAGTACTATCCTTTGCTGATTTATATCTCCCCGTCGGTATAAATCAGATCATGTTAATTATCAATATAATTACATGTATCTATATATTTTGATTTATATATGTGTGTGTTTTTTTACTGTATCATATTACATGTACTTTAGTATTACACGTTAAAACGAAAATCTGTTCTGTTCTGTTATCTAGTTGTACATATTGTTTGTAGCGTATAACAATTTATTCCCCGCAAGAAGTTCCTCTTCCACAATTCGTGCCATTACGCTCAATTATAAATCAAAGTCAATTAATTTTAGACGACTTTAAAAAAGCTCCAATACACCTGGACTTTGAACATGTGCATTATTTATACAGCCATATTGAATTACAGTCGTTGTCAGTCCTAGGATCTTATTATATCTGATGTAATCATGTGATAATGGTACATCAAACAGTGCCGAATTATTTTGGCTCTCTTGTAAATAATCATATATTTAGGAATCAAACGCATTATAAGTTTAATGCGTATCATAACAAAGTATTTAAATGGTTTGTAATTGCTGAAAAAGCATTATCGCATAATACAGTATCTTTTGAAAAAACTATCATTAATAACTCTACCTCAAAGTTATCAGTCGCGCAAGTTCCTATCTTAGATTTGAATTCAAATCAAAGCAAATTTTCCATCGTAATTTGATTGTATCGAGGAGGGATCTTGTTTCGAACTTCATGTTTTCTTGAATGCAGGAGCACCATAAATCATACACATTTTCCTATGAATATTGTAGTATTTATTAGCTATTATGTCATAAAATAATTATTAAAATAAACCATGGGCGGCGACGTGCTAACGTTAATGAAACAGGTGTTTCGGACGCTTTGATACTTTGGATGGCAATGGGTGATTTTTTCACTTAATTTCGTGTTTGTTCACTTGTTTTTTTTCCTGGTTTTCTTTGAGTTATGGCGTTATTGTAAGGACTCCCTGGTTACATTATTACACATGTCCTGCTGTAATGGTACAAGATATGAAACTTTATATTGATGTTTAGTACAAGAAACCTGCTGATTTAACAGTGTTTTATAAATCTTACGAAGCTAAATGTCAGCCATATCCAACTTTGATATTGCATCATCCTCGAAAGTTTTTTCCATAAACGTCAAACATAAATACGTATATTAAAACGGTGTATATATCTTTTTCAAAAGGGTGTACGAGGGGTGATCCAGAAGTTCGTAGACACTATCATTTACCGAAGAATTTGACGCGCAATTAAGACAAAACTTTGCATGGCAGTAGAAATATATACCTTATATAATTATCCTTGTTTTTTTGGCGAATATTTTGAGAAAAATTATCTAGCATATTACTGTTATTATTCGTTGTGTCCACGAACTTCTGGATCACCCCTCGTATACCGTATATTTGTACGTGTGTGGTTGTTAAATACAGTAAATTGGTATAATTTTCATCATATCAAACATTTTCCGTGGAGTTCAACTACTTTGATACTATCATTAAATCATGGATTCAAAATGTGATACATTGACGTACCATGGTTGCAATGATAGTGTTGTATACTTAGTCATTATCCAAATCAGTAATATTTATTTACTAGTATTTATTTATTATGTAAACAAAAGCACTGACAACACTAGTAGTCCCAAGGAGAACATATTGATTCAAATGAACGTAAGATGTCCGCGAAGCATTGAAGAAGTTAACGGATACAAAATGGAAACCCACGATTATGTCTTAGAACATCTTAAGTCTATTTATTTACACGTTCTCCGTGTATCTATAAAGTCATAACTGTCATATCTAATCTGCTTGCTTCTAGAAACCAATCAATCAACAGTGTTCGATTAATGATTATTGTCCGAAATGATAGCAGCCTGATATGGTACAGAAGTTCGCCATGATATGTATACACTGATAAACACGTGATGGATAGCCTATTTAACAACATGGGTACTGACTGTGAGTAGTGTTCAACATACGAAGTATATAACTGTAATTGTAAATAAAACTCTAGTATTTTGATATACATTTATTAACAACATCTGGATCCGATGGACAAACGTTTATAAATTAGTTCAGATGCGTGTTATGTATAATGAGCGTAGAATTCTTTAAAATGATTAGTTTGCATAAAATAAATTCCGTAATCATGTTTTAAAAACTGCTCCAAACTGTCGTTGTATGCTTATTCAAATTAATGAAAATTTGTGTTCTGTTTTCTGTAATATTAGCATTGGTATATCTCCTTTCTTCAGGATTATTTCATGAAATATTTCTCAGCGATATACTGTTATGTTTGGTCCAGTTTTGTTATGTTCCGTATATTGTTATATTGTCCTGTTGCTCTCTCTCTCTCTTTGATGAGTTGTTTATATAATATCTATATATCTACACATTTAGCTTTCTTATAAAATTTTATGTTAATTTAGAACTTTGGTTTCTCCTAACCTCTATTCTGTTGTTTACTTCCATGTCGCATTAAGTAATTATGCAATTAGTTGTACATGTGTATGTAAATGATGATGAGCCATGACTCAAGCCATGTGATAAAGTATCTGTTCTGTTCTGTCTCTCTTGTGTCAAAATTCAGAAATACATCTACAAAGCTAACTGATCTATCTACTGTACTAGTTTATCAGAAGGACATCTTTCCCCCGGATTTGGGTCAATCATCTACATCCATCGAACTTGTCCACTATCAGGGATACTACTTTAGAAAATTCACGCGATTCTAATGTGAAATACTCAAAAATTAAATCTTATGTATACGGACTTACACAACCATTACTGACCAGTTAATTGTTTTCAGCCGTATTTAGAAACATAGAAGTTTTGATCATTGTTCCTGTTATTACCTGTCATGTATTCGACGTTTGTATTTGTAATGTTGGGTGGTATTTATTGGTTAAAGTGTCACCACTAAAATTATCCACGTATCTTCTAGTTATTACAAGTGGGAACTTTCTTCAAGTGAAACACTAGTATGCTTTATAATAATGTTGAAGTAACATCTTGTATTTAGTTACCAAATGGTGTTAAAATATTCTGAGAATCAAATTGCCAAGGAACAAGTCCTATGATGTAATTACTGTATGCGGATTTAATTTTTAACAGCCCTTTATTTTCAAGGACCACAATTAAATAGCAGGAAATATTACACTTGACTTCAAGATTAGAGGGTTTTATCATATAAGAGGATGGGTCCACAGAAGGGGCCCGGGGCCCGGTGGTGTCTATATAACTGTGTGAAACTGTAAGTGTATGTTATTTATGTATGAGAACAAGTCAAGAACTCTTCAATATATTACCCCGTCAATGACTTCCTATAGTCATGTACTATTAAGTAATTCAGTTAATTACCTTAATAACTCGATAAGGATGGCAGCAGCAAAAGTATGATTTTCTTGAATTACATAAATTGTGTAAACTGAAAATTGAATGCTTTCTAAGTTTCTATGTATGAAAAAAGACGTATTGGTATTTATACAAGTCAGCCACGTTACAGTATACAACTACATGTACTATTTCTAAACTAGATTAAATAAGTTATCTCTTGTCAACTTGGGCAAGACATATAAACCTATAAGTTTTTAAAAGATTATAAAGTGGAAAACAGCAGGTATAATTCAGTACGGTCTACTCATCAGCACGATGGCCGAGTGGTTAAGGCGTTGGACTTAAGTTCCAATGGACGAATGTCCGCGTGGGTTCGAACCCCACTCGTGCTAGATTTTTACCGAAGGTTTGAAAATTACATTACACAAAATATGACTAACAGAAATGAATATCCTCGTACGTTGTTACATATATTTTTTAATAAAGGCTTATTAGCAATAATAATATAACAAATTCCGTTTACATATTGCATAAATGATTTTAAGTATTTACATAATGTTAACATCAGCACGATGGCGGAGTGGTTAAGGCGTTGGACTTAAGTTCCAATGGACGAATGTCCGCGTGGGTTCGAACCCCACTCGTGCTAATTTTTATGAAGAATTTTTGCTAATGCATTTTAAAAATTTCATCCTCATTATATGAATTAAAATAAGACACTCCGTGTATTTCAAAACATATTATATAAACTATAATTTAGATATTCAAACAAGTGATATTATAACTATTTCAATAATTTATTGAGATCACTTATATACGTGTTACAGATTGTCCTGCAGGGGAAAGAGCCCTGATTATAGTAAAACCAAGTATTTGATCCTCAGTATATTGAGGGCTTTTAAACATTGAAACTTATTTAAACGAAAAAAGAATATTCAAGGATCTTACTTGTACATGTGCATTGTCTTTTATAAAAACCAAACTTTATGTTTGTTATTTGACCTCCAGCATTTCGTAGTTTTGCACTACAAATAATTTGTCATGTTATCACAGAAAAGCCCAGTGGTAGCTTATCTCACATGCACTATTTACCGTACAGACTCAAGCTGATCCCAGTATAACATAATTATAAAGGTGGTTACGATATTGTAACATCAGAAGTGCAAAGTAACCCTGGTATAACTATCATACATAGTTCATACACAAAGTGTACTGACAGGTGCATTGCGCAAGTTAAATTGATATAAATTGGAGGAAAATTTAAGAAAACACAACTATCTACTGAGCTGATAAGTTTTTCAGTGGGTAGTACACCGTACAGCTAATGAACTAATTACTCTATCAGATTCTTTATTTATTTGCCCATCTACAATCAAGCAAAAATTATTTATTTTGAAATGCAACCTGAAATTTATGTTTAAACTGTATACACGGCCATTCTTCGGAATTCAGAATGGATTACGACCTAGGAAACTGAACCATTTAATACACGTTCATGAAAAAGTCGATGATAACAGGAAAATTTTACATTCCGAGTTACCGCCCCTTTTCATTTACCTCTTCGTTCTCCGAGTATGGAATATTCTATGAAGTAGAATTTACTGTACGTCTGTAGGAAGTTGAAGTACATGTATTTGTACATGTAGTTATAAATTACTAATTTAAAACTACATGTATGTTATTTTGGAAACATTGAACACAGTTTTCAACTTTTTCTACATGTAATAATTTGTCGCTGGATGCACTGAGTACTCAATATTTTAACTCGTTTCTCTCACAACATATGGCGGCGGCAAAAAGTTGGTGTCATTGATGTTGCAAACATTAACGTGAAATAAATAAAAATGATTAACCATCTTCTAGGCCTACATGTCCATTATTACATTGGTGAGCTAGTTTGATAAAAATACATGTACAATGGATATGTGGAGAACGGACAATCATTCAAACTACGATTTTTGAACAGGGTTGCTTGCAACCTTGTTTTTGGTTACTACCGGTTTTCGACGCTCACAGAGTAGCAGAATCTAAAAATAGCTTTAATGGCTTCCCCTATCACACCAAAAAAAAAAGTTCTAAGGAGAAGACGGTATTCGGTCATATCTGGTTCACACTGTCCATATAAAACAACTTTGGTGTAAAGATTATATGTAATATATGTTGCTTAATGAATGGAATCAACTGAAATACGTTAACACAAAAGTCGAACATGATGAGATTACTGCGCAGCTAAACTATTGTCAGTCGATTTATCTATATAAGAAATTGGTGGTCCAGCGGTAAGGATGTTGGATTACGGAGTGAGAGGTCCTAGGTTCGTAACTCGATTTTATTTATATGAACCTTTTTTTCAAATAATTAGCTAAGATATCAAAGAGAAAGTATAGTTATGTTAAAAAATGTATTTCAATGAAATAAAATCAAATCTACATAAAAGTCTAAATCATAATTATATGCAGTTTTCATGAAAATTTGATAAAAACAATAACCAACACACTGCCTAATACATGTAAATAAATTACTATTATTTTCATATCGGACCGATATGATTATTACGTGGCAGCTGCTGCATGTATTCATGTGTTTTGTACAACATCGGACTGACCGACAAAAAATACATAGATGCATCATCTAGATATCGGGCCTGTTTTAAAGGTTCATATGAAAACTACAGTAGTAACAAGGTGTATGTAATACATACTAGTTAAGAATTGATAACTATGTATTCATTGAAAGGTATGACCTGCAGCGACCGGGAATCGAACCCGGATTATCGGGTTACAAATACAGGCACTAACCACCGGACCACGGTCGTGGCTGCCTGTGTGTGTGGCACTCTGTTGCTGATAATACAACTTTCTAACCTCAGGATCAAACCCTGTTCTTCTAGCGCTATCAGCGCTTGGTTTCTTTATAAGTTACATCATTTATATTTCTATGATATAACAAACTTGGTTACATTATCCAAGGACTTATATACATACATGTATGTATATAAGTCCTTGCATTATCAAATAAGAAAAAACCTTATTTAATTTATCAGAATCATAATTGTTTCAACACTAGTTAGACACAAGCACGATGGCCGAGTGGTTAAGGCGTTGGACTTAAGTTCCAATGGACGAATGTCCGCGTGGGTTCGAACCCCACTCGTGCTAGGTTTTTTATGTTTTACATTATTATAATGTAGTTTCAAACAAATCCTTCACAAAGCTGTCTGTCTGTAAGTCAAATTATGCATCTCACTGGCACGTTATTTACCACCACAATGATAGTTCGTAATCTACCTCGTGGTATGATGGTCCAGTCTACATTGTCTAAAATTGTTGATAATCTGTCTTTCATTGCTTAATCATTTGTTATTTTTCTCCCTTGTCATTTACACTGAACTAATCCAATCTCATATATAAATTATATTTGATGACTAAATGTAAAGACACTTTATTACACATATATCAATTTTGGAAGTATTTTTCGTGGACTATTTATTCAGTATTTTTATTTATTGTTGTTGTCTTTGAACGTATGTTTATCATCATTATATTTGCAAAAACGTTTGATTTATATCAATATTACCATTACCAATGATTTATAGAATTTATAAGAATTTGACTTTTGTCATGTGATATGATAATCTGTATGTTTCCTATTTATTTTAATTTTGTGACAAACTCATTTATTATTAGGGCTGTGGCGAGTATCCGAGTACTCGGATATTCACGAATTAAATTGAAAGATCGAGTATGAATAATCGTCATTACTAAGATTCGTTGTTCGCGATCTTGTTTTTTAACAAATTAAAAGTGTATTCTTTGTTCTTAAAAATCCCTTTTCTATGAATAAATCAATTAGCTGCAGGGGGTATGTATACATTTAAGTCTTAGAACAATTTACAGTTGAGGCTGTCTTAACGACCGGCTGTATATAACGACATGCTGTGTTATACGACTGTACTTTTTGCTCCCGTGCGTTTTCACTCTATGATTGGGTTCTATATAACGACATGCTGTGTTACGTGTTATACAACCATGATAATTGCTCCGTATACACATACATTGTGTGTAAAGTCGGGTGTGGTTTATACGACCGCAAGTTTGAAACGGTCCTTTTAATACCGCTCACGGCTAAGATGTAGTCAATAATTATCGATTGCATTGTATGCAACAATTGAAGTGTGTTACACACATCGGTATACATGTATAATAGTGACAAATAGAGGGAAAAATGGCGACTAAACGAAAGCGGATTGTCACCAGGTTTAACATTAAAAACTGATAAGTCGCCGGGAAGTGACTGTTTACTTTATGAATATTTCATTGAAAGTTTTGATATAATAGGACATCATATATGTGACATTTTTAATATAATTTTGAATACGGGCTACTTCCCTGAAAATTGGACTGAGGGACTCATTACGCCTGTATAAAAAAATGCGATACCAAAAGTGCAAATAACTACCGTGGCATTACGCTTTTAAGTTGTCTGTTTAAACTTTTTACAAGCGTTTTGAATAAACGTTTAGAGAGATTCTGTAAAGATAATAACACAATCTCAGACACTCAGTTTGGTTTTAAAAAAGACAACTCTACTGTAGACGCAATATTTATTTTAAATTCATTAGTACAAACATATCTTAACGACAATAATCGTCTTTATGTCGTATTCGTAGACATGTACAAATGTTTCGACAGTATATATCGAAATGCATTATACTTTAAGTTATTTAAGACCGGTATAAACGACAAACTATTGCGAATTATACGTGACATGTACAGTAAAGTAAAATCATGTGTTAAATCATGTAATAACTAATCAGACTTTTTTTAGTACAATATCGGTCTCAGTTAAGGGGAGGTAATTTCACCAATCCTATTTTCTCTCTTCGTTGAAGATCTGGAATTATTTTTACAAACTGATATTAATTCAGGCAGAGACGTATAATACAAGAGATAGGCAACTACGCGAAATCTCCCAATATCTCGTATGTCAATCGCGATATTTAGCGTGATCGCTCAGTTCGGTATATAGTACGTCTACACGGTACGAGTCCGGATAGTGTTGTCGATTATACAGTATTTATAAATAATGGCAATTCGGAAAGGGCATGCGAGTGACATTATCGAAAACAAAAAGACTTATGATAATATTTAATATAATAGAGACGTTGATCCATAACTGTCAGAATTTAGGGTCTTTAATATATCTATGCTGTTTTCGACTAAACAATATGACCGATTTTTTATTGATGCTTGTGTACAATGTGGATTATTCTGTTTAGCGACATAAACTAATTTCCTTAAATAATGAAATTTATAGACCTCATTCATTGTTCATCAGTCAACACCTCTCACTTATTTTTGAAGGTGTGAAGTTGGTATATTGTCCTTATATAAACACGACATGCAGTTGCCAATTATATTTTTTCTCTGTCTGTGTAATTTATTTTCTGAGTAACACTAGTACTTACATCACGTCTTCCTCAGACTTTCTCTCATGGCATGACGAATGTCTAGATTTAAGATTACTTTTGGTGAATACACTGATTATGGAAACAATCTGTTTCCAACAAACAACAGTTGGAAACTGACAATGTCACCAAAAAACATGTATGACTGAATCATCTTAAAGATGACAGATCTATGGATTTTCTTATTTTTTTGTGGAATTTTGTTACTAATGCTGCATAAAGATGTTCGGCGCGTTGCTTATCTATTAATATGTCATCGCATAATATTATTAATATCAACATGTACCATATTGAAAAAAATACTAACAAATATGATTTTACCCCCGGTAGTTTTTTTTTCAATGTCATACATTTTGTTATTTTGGCAGGCCTTTGAAGTTAACATCAAGTGGCTTGTGTGAAAATTTGTTTTGTTTACCATATTAGATGTTAATTAGGGCAATCAAGGGAATTACTGGTCCCAGAACAGTATGGGTCCATAGATATCATCAGAAACATGTGTCACCAAAAGTTTTATGGTCATGGATTGTTTATTACAGCTGACATGTGTGACACTTCAAGACTAATATATGTGTACAATCAGATAACATTCAAGAATGAAAATCAATTATTAAAAAAAAACAATGTGTTTGCGAAAAAGAAATACCCAATAAATCACGAAGTTTACTTGAAAAACTATACAGGTGTCAAATAAATCAGTAGAATAAAAAAATATACATATATTTAACTTTTCTTGTATACATTTTTTTAGTTTAATAATCAAAGAAATCAAACGATCGGTTCTCAAGTTTTAGCGACTACAGTTTTGATGTTATGACCCGGCCTAGAATTTAACTGAAACTTTCAGTCTTTAAAGGGTAGCCAATTTGTATTTTAATTCTGAGGCAAATATCCTCATTTTAGAGTGTTGAAACTTCGGGCAACCATCAATCACACATTATCACAGTCTAAAATAATGAAATTATAGAAATAAAGCTAATAGTTCTCAAGTTTTAGCGAGTACAGTTTCGATGTTATGACTCGGCCAGGAATTTCACTGAAACTTTCAGTCTTTAAAGCGTAACCATTTTAAATTTGAATTCTGATGCAAATATCCTCATTTGAGAGTGTTGAAACTTCGGGCAACCATCAACCACATATCAACAAAGTCAAAATAACTTGAATTATAGAAATCAAACTAATAGTTCTAAAGTTTTAGCGAGTACAGTTTTGATGTATTTGCTAGGACTAGAATTTCACTCGAATAATCAGACTTTAATGGTGACATCAGTTTAAACATAAATTAAGACATATAATCGAATCTGAGAGCATTGAAACTTCGGACAACCATCAATCATGTATCAACAAAGTCAAAAAAATTTGAATTTTTGAAATCCAGAAATTAGTTTTCGAGTTTTAGCGAGTACAGTTTTGATGTTATGACTCGGTCAGGAATTTCACTGAAACTTTCAGTCTTTAAAGCGTAACCATTTTGATTTGAATTCTGAGGTAATTATCCTCATTTGCGAGTGTTGAAACTTCGGGCAACCGTCAACCACATATCAACAAAGTCAAAATAACTTGATTCATAGAAATCAAACTAATAGTTCTAAAGTTTTAGCGAGTACAGTTTTTATGAATTTGCTAGGACTAGAATTTTACTCGAATAATCAGACTTTAAGGGTGACCTCAGTTTAAACATAAATTAAGACATATAATCGAATCTGAGAGCATTTAAACTTTGGGCAACCATCAATCATGTATCAACAAAGTCAAAATAACTTTAATTATTTAAATCCAGCAATTAGTTCTCGAGTTTTAGCGAGTACAGTTTTGATGTTCTGGCCTTCCCTATCCACCCACCCACCGCAAGTTACAAAGCAACTCCACTCAGTACAGTACTCTACTTGTTTATTTCAATGAACTCGTCGAGTATGTATATAAATATATATACACACACACGAAATGATCTAATGATAATTTTCTAAATTTTATGCATTCAGCTAGTGTTCGATATTTGTGAAGTGAAGTTAATAAACAGAGACGTAAGCAACCGTATCTCATTGATACAAAATGGCGGACGACGGTTGCGGTTGTTGATCGCGTGAGAAATCCCGCGGCGCATACGAGATTTCCCGGTATTTCCTTATCTCAAAGAACGAGTTGCCTATCTCTTGTATTATACGTCTCTGATTCAGGCATAGAAATTGATTGTATTATTTAAATGTTACTCCTTTTTGCCGATGACATGGCTTTTTTTGCCAAAACCCCATCAGAATTACGATGCATTTTGAATAACTTAAAGTCATATTGCGATAAATGGGGATTAAAGGTAAACGCTAAAAAAACAAAAATCGTAGTCTTTAGAAAACGAGGTGGTCTTTTAAATAATGAATATTGGACTTACAACAACAATATAATTGAAGTTGTAAATGAGTTTAACTATTTAGGAACTGTATTCAATTACACAGGAAATTTTACGTTAAACCAAGAGTATCTTGCCGGTAAAGCAGTTAAAGCATTAAATGTTCTATTATCAAATTGTAAAAAACTTCCAATGAAGCCTAAACTACTATGTGGTCTGTTCGATTCTTTAGTAGGTTCCATTCTAGGATATGCTAGTGAGGTATGGGGAAATAGTAAATCGAAAAGAATTGAAAGAATTCACCTTAAATTCTGCAAAAAATACTAAAAGTGAGAATTAATACGTGCTCTAACGGAATATATGGTGAACTTGGTTGATACCTTTTATATATTACTAGATATGTTAGAATAATAAAATACTGGTGTAAATTGATAAATACTGACAATATCATTCTCAGAAAAGTTTATGAACATGGCGTTTTTGATTGTTACAATGGCAAAATAAACTGGGTGTATAATGTTAAGAATTTGTTAAGTAGTCATGGATTTGCTGATGTATTTGAAAATTATTCCTCAGTTAACTTAAAGTTTTTCCCTAGGTATTTTAAAGAACGTGCTGTTGATATGTTCATTCAAGAGTGGTCAGGTGGAATAAACCAAAGTCCCGCTCTGGACACATATTGTAATTTTAAATTAATGTTTGGTTACGAGAAGTACTTAGATACACTACCACGTATACTAAGACAATATTTTACTAAACTTAGACTTTCCCTTTTACCACTTCGTGTTACAACCGGTCGTTATGGTAGAGAAAGAATAGACAGGAACCTACGGTATTGTTTATGTTGTAACACACAAGACTTAGAAGATACTTATCATTTTATTTGTATTTGCCCCTGTTTTATCGAAATACGAAGAAAATATATTCCTAATTACTATATCACTAGGCCCTCCATGTTTAAATTTATTCAACTTCTACAAATGAAAATGATATAAAAATACTTAAAATCTCTCTGTATGTTAAAAATGCATTAGAGCTAAGAGCAACCATCTTGTCTAATTAATTATATTTACACGTTTGTCCTCTTTCTATGTACATGTATTTCTTTCTATTGTCTGTTTACCATGTTATCCATGTATGTAAATATGTTTGTTACTATGTATATGACTATGTACTTTGTACACGTCTTTGGAAATAAAAATCTGTTCTGTTCTATTAAAACAAAAACTCGATGCAATCGTGGAATTAGATAAAGGATGGCCGGCATACAAAATAGCCAGTGATCTTGGTGAAAATGAGCTATTCAAATTTATGTTTGTGAAGCCGAAACAGTCAGTGATCACAGACTTTTTTGGTAGAAACACATGAATTGTTTCATGTGATGTTTCATGCAATGAAGTTTGATCATCTGTGAATAATATATTTTAACGATTAGACATCAGTACATTATAGTTTAATATTATTTTATCTCTTGATATATGCCTGTAATATTAATATAAACACATTTGAATTGCACATACACCTTTCTTTGACATTTGAAACCATACGCGTTTACTTTAAAATTCTGTATAGGTCAGATAGTTATGGCTGTGTTATATGACCGGCTGTCTTATATGACCATATCAGCTGCATCCCAAAGAAGGTCATATAAGACAGCCTCAACTGTATATTGATTTATTTCATTATTCCAAAAAATAAACAAATAATTTAGTTGTCTTCATGACTGAAATGTTTAAGTTTTAGATGGATTTATTGATAACAAAAGATTCGTGATTCGATTTGTGGATCGTGAGTGTTGAATCGTGGATTGGATCGGATCGCCACTTGCCCAACGATCCACAGCTCTATTTATTATACAGTATTAGTTATGTTAGTACTCATGCTCTTCTCAATGTGTTTAGATTACTGATTTATGTATATGTATTCATTTATTGTGTTTTGTCGCCGCCAGCATTATGACGGCAAAAATCATGTATTGCTTATATATGCCTAATAAATTGAATTGAATTGAATATAATTATGTTTGCAACTACTATTATCTAATTAAAATAGAACGTGATTAATTGTGATGATTTAAGGTAATTAATTGTCTTGTGGAACTGTTCGGAATCTGGATTAATGTTTTATAACCTACTCTTTGTAAATAATATACTTCAGTACGTGTATTATAGCACGATGGCCGAGTGGTTAAGGCGTTGGACTTAAGTTCCAATGGACGAATGTCCGCGTGGGTTCGAACCCCACTCGTGCTAGTTTTTTACCGAAGGTTTGAAAATTAGTTTTAATATTAATGAATATTTTTTTTTGAAAGGCTTACTAGGAATAATAATACAGCAAATACAGCAAATTTCGTTTATGTTTTGCATTAAAAATTATGAGTATACACGAGATTAATGTCATCAGCGCGATGGTCGAGTGGTTAAAGGGTTGGACTTAAGTTCCAATGGTCGAATGTCCGCGTGGGTTCGAACCCCACTCGTGCTAGGTTTTATTATATGTCGTTATATTTATCTATACACTGTCACTTACATGCAAATGATTTATGTTCTAAAGCTACTGACAGTTCATGATTTCTTCAATACATCCCACTTCTCTCTGTTTAGTCACTGTCATGTTTGATTTATTCTTTCTTTTTACACAGCCTTGTTTACCTTGATCCCATTTTGGAAACTGAACGATAGTGCAAAAAAACATAGCCGTCACTTGCTCGGTGCGCATGAGTTTGTATGCGGACCGAACTTATACATTGTATTACGTTTTTCTACGTCCGCCAAGCAATAGTTAAACTAGTTCTCTTTTCGTGTTGCAGTGCAAGTATACGTATGGTCAGTTTCTATGAGTACGTTCAGTACTTTGATTCAGAATGAACTTACCATCATTTCAGTTACTTTAATAATATTATCATGGTTGTATTTCAGTCACGGTTTATAATGTGATGTATGGATCACATAGAACTCTGTGATGTTGTACAAATAGTGAGGTTACTTTGTATACTGTTAGTACCATTGTCTTGTCTTTAATTATAATGATGTTTTTATAATAACAATTTATTTTTAAAATGAAACATGTATGTAAGCCATATTGTACATGACATAATAATTGACATAATTACATAATATTACATAGCCGAAAGCCATTTCAACAATGAAATACAAAGTGGAAACGGGGGGGGGGGGAGGTACACCTAATAATTCATGTATAGTAGTGTGTTCACTGAAAATCTAGGATTTGATTAAATTGATATTTGAATTATTCATTGACCGTTTGATTCGTTTCAAGATAGAACTCTGTATTTGCAACTCTAATATGTATACATTTTTGTAATCATCAGCACGATGGCCGAGTGGTTAAGGCGTTGGACTTAAGTTCCAATGGACGAATGTCCGCGTGGGTTCGAACCCCACTCGTGCTAGATTTTTCTCGTGTTTTTTAATATACTTATTTATACTCTGTCACTTACAGACTCTAAAAGATACTGACATTTTGTCATTTTTTAATTCATTCCACTGTTCTCTGTTAACTAGTCGTTGGGTTGTTTGATTACATTTCCTGACACAGCCTTATAAATTACGTTAGTGTAGATTCCCAAAACCGTCACTCGCTCGTCACACATGCTGTTTATGCGGACCAAAGTACTACATTTTCCTACTTCCGCCATGCAATTGTTAAACTAGTTCCTGTTTCGTGTTGCATTGCAAGTCAATGTAAGTTCTGTTTCCATGAGAACTTTCAGTACTTTGATTCTGCATTATTCAGTGCGACTTAGCATCATTTCAGTAATTTTAGTCTTAACATCAATGTTTATAGACATATGAATATAAAAGCATTTATAACTTCACATGAGTAATGTTCAATTGATTTTAACAATTTTAGTAATTATACCGTTAGATATGTTCACATCAAGGGTTCAACGCAAAAAGTGTCGTAACTCATATTGAAATAAGAACAAGTTACAACAGTGTTGCACTGAGCCCTCGACATATTTATTATTTATGATGTTTCATAATTGAACTATGTTTTTGTTTTCCTGATTAAAAAGCCTTATTACGCATGTGTCACTCTTTTGATAGTACGAGTAGTAGCAATGTCAAACAGGTATGTTGGTTTTCGCTGTATTTTCAGGGCATGTGATAAAAGAATATTAAATTCGTGTAGATTCCGTTTTGAATTTATTGAACTCGTCCAAGAAGGTGGTGCAACAATAATAGCCGAACAGACTCGCTTCATACTGTTTTATTCAACGAGTTCAATCAATCCACACTCTGTGATATTGTATAAATACATGTACAGTTAGTACCATTGTCTTGTTTTAAATCAATGATGTTTATAAGATTATTCATCATCGTGTCAAAGACCTATACTATACATATAGTCAGGGATGCTATATAGCATCCCTGATATAGTAAAGGTCCTTGATCGCGCTATAGCTTTAACTATTTATTTTTAAAATGAAACATGTATGTAGGCCCACAGGAGCCTGTTATGCTCCTGTGGTAGGCCATACTGTACATGACATAATAATCAGTGACATAATTGCATAATATTACATAGCCGAAAGCCATTTCAACAATGAAATACAAAGCGGTAACACGGGGGTACGCCTAATAATTCATGTACTAGTATAGAAATTTAGTGTGACAAAACTAATATGTATAAAACAGCAGCAATCACCAGCACGATGGCCGAGTGGTTAAGGCGTTGGACTTAAGTTCCAATGGACGAATGTCCGCGTGGGTTCGAACCCCACTCGTGCTAGATTTTTTAGAACTTTTTATAAACTAAAAAAAAGTTAACTTGTAATGAATTTTAATTTAACATCGCATTTTGCGAACCTTTTATCAACAATGTTATTTTGACATATAATTGTGCAGTACATGTATGTATGTGTACGACACCATTATTTACGTGTACATAGCCTTCAAATCACAGTCATACATGCGTAACACAAGTATCGAGTTGACAGAATTACACCATAAAATACATTTTGGAAATATACAACATTAATCGAAACATGGAAAACTTATTATGTTTGGAAGGGCGTATGAACCAGGAGGCTAATAAGTCCCCTCCTATTTCGACTGTAATGGTAATTAAAGGGGCCACTCTCCAACAAATGATTAAATTAGCCCTCCCCCACCCATCACCCCCAAAAATATCCAAGAAGAAACTTACGATTCATTACATGTAAAATTACATCAACAACGTTTATGAGTATTTCATTCATTATAAATAATATGTATTTGTTTAAATATATAATAATATAAAATTATATTATTTATACGAGTTTTGCTTATTTTATTTTTTGTCCCACGTTTGAGATTCATATGTGTAATTCATTTTACGGTATAAAAAATGTAAAAAAATAAAAAATGAAAATAAAAATCCTAGCACGAGTGGGGTTCGAACCCACGCGGACATTCGTCCATTGGAACTTAAGTCCAACGCCTTAACCACTCGGCCATCGTGCTATACAATCTCTCATGCAGTAGTTAAGGTAGCCATTTAAACCAAGCGTAGATTAATCAACGTCAAGATATCGGAAAATAAAGCTTTTCTTACCGTTATTTTTAAATTTGGCATTGAGATTTAATTTTGTTCAATAAGTCTGTCGAGATTGTATGCAGCGTTTTATATTACAACCTTACAAATCTATGTTGTAACGTAGTAGTTCTATATTTATATATCACGTGTTTAGTCATCGATAAAACATGAGAAATCAAAGGGAATGTACTCTAGTTTAAAGTTAAACGATATTTACTAATGTAACAGAGACCGTGATTTGTCCACTATTTGGTACCGTTATGATTTAAGCATTTTAAAGTGAAATATTTGTGCTATTTTCATAGGGCTGAGGACTTAAACTTGGACAAACGATTAACGTCAATTTACCAGGTTACCAGGGACCCGTGCGACGACCAACAAAAATATTGTAACAAATGAAAATGTCGATTTTTTTAAGTCCTTGAAATGTTAATAAAATTTGAGGAAAATTCATTTGAAATGATTATAGTAAAACGGCACTTGTTTAATCATGATTATTTTTGGTGGTCTAAATGTTTTTTAAAAAAATCTAGCACGAGTGGGGTTCGAACCCACGCGGACATTCGTCCATTGGAACTTAAGTCCAACGCCTTAACCACTCGGCCATCGTGCTGTTGAGATTGTAACGAATGTTGTTGCATCGACTTTAGAACGAATAGACTATAATATACATTTCGAGTCAAATAAAATTAGTTTTGTAAATTAGTATATTTTTAGAACGAATATTTGATATCGTTTATTAAAATGCTAGTAATATTTTGACTATCTAGATCATTAAGCGATTTTACATTTGACAACAATCAAATCGTGGTAATGATGCATCTGTCAATGGCCCGAGAGAGAGAGGGGGCGGCGGGCAACGGGTCTTTAGACAGAAGACCATTTCCGACAGGCGAGAATTTGATAAACTTACTGACTCCGGGTCCCGGGAATAGACTTTGGCCGGGTTTTACATCCATGTCGCATTTGATATATCATGTAGGCTCTGGGGTGGGGATTTAGACGAATACGGTTATCTAAAAAATTCCCCTGGGTCGGCCCGCCGCCCCTCCCCCCGCCCCCACCCGGGCGGCCATATATTGACAGGTGCATGCCATAAGTTACTTAATTATGTAATATTTATTTAATCATTTATATTTACTTCAGAATCTGTTACACCAGGGATGCTATATTACATTATATAGCATCCCTGGTTACACTAAACAAACCCGGACACAACGTACATTGTCATCAATTTATTTCTGAATAGGTTAGCACACATATTCTTCCTGGACACAGTAACATGATACATGGACATGGCCTGAAGAAGATCCGGGAAGAGAGAATCGAGACGAAAAAATGAGGAACTACTGCTTCACGTATATAGGTATCAACAAAAACGGAGAGGAAACAGCACAAATATAAGATATACTGAGCGAATCATCGTGTGGGTTTACTGCAGCGAGTAGATCGAGTGTTTGGTATAATCAAAGTACTGGAGGTACTGGTAGTAAGACTTCAGCGGAAGACAGGCGCGGATTCGCATGCAGAAAGTTATCACAGTTACAGGGTTAATATAACCTATGTGCATCGCACTATTTCGACCGTGAAGGTCGATATTTGAAGTGTATGCGATAATTGTTTAATCACACTCAGAATAGCATGCTATTAAAAATGTTGCATATCTATATGGCAGTTCAAAATAATTCGTTTTTAATTTGGGTAACTTGAATTTCAATAAAGTATACCCCCTTAACTTATCGCCGCGACCCTAGACTTTTAATCAGGCACCATGAACGGTACATATACAGTATCACGTTTATACCTTTCTGCACGCCTTCAATAGTAATATTCCTTTCTTTTTTTTAAAAAAATCCCTTCCGTATTTTTAATGTAACCAGAAACAAAACTATTTTACACCTTAGTGTGTACATTGTATAGACTGTTGTGAATTGCCATTGTTAATCATATAAAGTTATAATTCTTTCTTGAAAGGCGTTTGAATGACATTCATAACGATTTTACTTACCAATATTAGGATGCAAAGATTTGTTCAAATGACATTAACAAATACATGCACGTGTAGTTTATTGTTGAATTTTGTGCTGAATCCTCATTCGTTCTGATAATTAAGTCAAACACGCGATTGATTGACTTAGAATCATTTTTGATATTCATAGGATAATGTTTATTGTAAAGTTTAAACTGTAATAGTTTATTGTAAACATATATACCGGAACAATACATAGCCAGTAACACGTGACATCTATACATAGCTATATATAGCTATATATAGTTTTACCTGTCTTATTAAGATATTATCAGATTATAATATAGAACTTATATAACCGTCTATCTTTATAATTGTATACAGCTTACTGATATATATCTTGTTATCAACATTATCACCGTATTTGTATAAACTGCACAGTTATAAGATTTCGTCATATTTCATCAGCACGATGGCCGAGTGGTTAAGGCGTTGGACTTAAGTTCCAATGGACGAATGTCCGCGTGGGTTCGAACCCCACTCGTGCTAGATTTTTACCGAAGGCTAGAAATTAACATTGAACAAGCTAAGAACAACAGATGGAAATAAATATAAAAATCCCAGTACATTATTACATAACGTTGTTTTGTTTTTAAAAAAAAGCTTAGTAGAAAAAATAATTTAGGAAATTTCGTTTATACAATGCATAAATAATTATCAGTATATCATTGTTTTTGAAATATATTTATTGTTATAAACTGCAGTTACAGAGTTTTCAACGCACGTTCCTATATGTATATCCAAGGCAAATTGAAATGTTAGTTATGTGGAGAAATATTGTCATGGAAACGTAAAATAAAAAAATACTGCCACACAGAGACAGTCTAGAAACATCAAGTCATCAACATGAATATAATACAACACGGCAGCACATTCGTAAAATAAATAAGTAAATAACGTACGGCCATTTCAAATGTCGGAAAACGAGGCGGAAAATTTCTTTTAGATAATTCAAGAAGATATTAACGCTCAATTTCCACGTGGGTCGACGTGAGGTAAGAAAAAATATAATTAAAATATCTGCAAGATAGCTTCATTCCGATGGCATATAATTTACTTTTGAATGATGTAAGAAATTAGCCGGAACGGATGGAAAAATAACACGCATGGCAAATATCCGCGTAAACTGGTTTCCCGTTGACTCTGACTGTACTTTGGTGCACTGCAAAATGGAACAGGAGCCAGTTTGATATCCGCGTGGAAGTGTAAGACTTTGCGCATGCGCGAAGGAAATAAAAAAATAAAACCACTGATATTACATTACGTGCGTTAGGGATGTTGTAACTGAGATAAAGCTCATAGTTCTGATATGATTACCACTATTAACAATTCTCTGTGATGTGTTTAACGGAGTTTCGCCAAATTGTGGTCTACAGTAGTGAATATTTACTCATCAAAACTGAAAGTAGGCGCTCATAATTATTATAAAACTTATTTGTAGGCCTATGGTGATCTATTTGAAGTCGGATTTTCCTTTTACATTATTGCAATACTATATAATGACATTTTTTTTCATTTTTCCTATGAAAATGATATAGTTATCATTAAACAAGTATAAAATCATAAGTTTCCAAATGAGACCTGACAGGCACAGAATTATTTTTGTTTCATTTGTTTGTCTCATCTTTTACTGAAAGAAAACTTCCGGCAAAACTGTATAAATGCAATATACACTGTTGTTAATTCCCATAATGAACACCGTGGGATATACAGAACAGAACATAATTATATAGTCACAATATATGCATAAATACAGTTATGATAATATTCACCTGAAACAAAAGCGAAAAAAAGAAAATGTCAATCTGACATACAGTATACATTCTTGTAATTTTCAGACTGAACTTTGGAACGTTTATAAGAAAGGAAAACATAAATTGTCAAAAGCATTTATTGGATATATGCATGTATTATAAAGTTTAATTTTATTTCATTTCAAACAGCTAATTTCAGAATTTAATCGTTCTTGAATGTATGTATAATTTCGTTTATATATAAAATGCAGGATACATGTAATCACTGATTGAAACATCATTACGTTCAATACCTCAAATGAAAAATAAAATATGTACGTAATAAACTGACCTTACTCTCAACGCAATGTCAGTTAGATAGGTTCATTCTTAAAGTGCATCTCGTTGTATAATTAAGTTTATAATTCTTGTAAATGCAGCAAATATAACATCACTAGGGACGGGAATGCTGAAGGAGTAGAATTTTTAATGTAAACGATCATCGATTAGTTTACATCAATCGATCATTAAAACCGTTATTACGCATCTCTCAAGAAATGAAGAAAAAAACAAAGGTGTGATTGTAAAGATATTTTATGTCAATTTCTTGGTACCGAATTAAACATCTTTCCGCCTACAGCGACGAATATTCTTCAAGGGTATGGCTGATTTAATGTCCTCTTAATTTACCGGATATGTTTCATTTTCAATCAACTTATCCGACATAATTCGTCAGCTTTAAGGCACCTCTTCTGATAAGTGTTAGCAAATCAAAAATGAAAGTGATGTAAAATGAACTTTAATGTTTATTGCGTAAATACTTCTATTCTCCTACGTAATTAAATTTCTTACAAGAGTTTATGAAATAGAATTAGAGGCAAAATCAATGAAATCGTTACATTATCCAAGTAAAGTTCTTAGATCTCATCTGAGTGAACGAGTTTCATTCCAATTTCTAACATCTGCATTTGGAATCAAAAACTCACTATTAAGACATGAAAAAATAATAAACTTTGCAAAACTACTCTATAATTCGGATTCTTTATTAAACACCCTTGAAATGTTCAAACGATGTTCGTCTATTTCAGCAAATGTTTTAGTTCATTTTATCGTAAATACTTAAGATTTTACAACATTACTCGACATGTCTATTCTTACTATACATCATAATTGCTAAGTGGCTAAAATTTCAAATATTGGAACGTTAAGTTTTCTAGTCTTTACGGCCTCTTATTAAAAGGCGAGGGAAAATAATAGAATCGTTGTTCCGGTATAATACGGTACTTCCGTGTGAATAGCACTTGGATGAGATTCACACAGGCATCAGAGACAACTTTCATCTTCAGCCATTGAAATGATAAGTGTCTGTTTGATTTGTTCAGATTAAAAAACTTTCTCATAAGTAATTAATTTACACTCTATCTTTAAACCATACTACATCAATTGGGACTGATTTTATTGTAAAACATAAGAATTGTCCATTGTTTTCAATGAACCCGTTTCCGCTTGTATGACTAGGTACACTCCTTGTAAACTATTATCAAAAGCTATTTAGTTAAAGATTAATTAATTCGCACGTAGCTTTTTTTTTAAAAAAGCTCTTAGTTCATAAGAACTTAATTTTTATTGTTGCTTTTTCATAAGAACAGTACAGTACAATATGATTTTCAACTTTACATGTGTTTTTGCTAATAGAAATATTAATAAATTAGAAATTAGATGGAATATTTGAGTTGAGTTTGTGGCATTAGAAGTGTTAGCTATTAATTTAGATACAGTTTTTTGTTCTTAAAATGTACTCAATAATTAAGTTCCGCTATGTAACATAGTCACTATAAATTTATGCACAGTTAAACACGGTTATAATGAACACGGATATAGTAATATGTAATTACCCCGTAACCAATACCTTCTTTGTTTCTGTGTAATGGATAAAGAGGAATTAGGATATATAGTTAGAAGTAAATAAACGGATCTCCAGGAATACACATTTACCGTGCTTAACTGTTGTACATGTATTTATATACAATGATACAGTTGTCTATTGACACATACGACATATTTTACGGTGCAGCTATATTTTTTTCTGATATAATTGACTGTCGTGAATTTCAAAGAATAGTTCATTCCCATGATATAGCATGTTTTGACAGAAAATGCAGAAACGTTGTCTACCAACCAATTGCAAAATCTTTTCTTCCGTCGTTGGCAACCATTCGACTGTGCACTTTTGCTATTAATAAATTATTTTTTTCTTCAGTCTGTTTAACGCCGTTTTCGACGATATTTCAGTTATTATACAGCGGCCGTTCACCTGGTCACTTTTCCTGGAAATGAATGAATGAATGAAAAGTTAATTTATTGGACAACGGATTTCATTCCTCAATTCTTGGATTATTAACGTTGTTGCTGTTTTACATCTTTTAGACATTTACGTATATGCTAAAATCATCTTTCTATCTGTTCTTTGAATTCAATAGACAAAACATGGACCTGTCTATTTGTACCTTATTCTGTGAAAACTTTTTTATTTTTAGTAACTACCGAGATAGAAGAAACTAATTTAGAATTCATGGAAAGTACATCCATTCTGTAAAAAAGCACATTGTTAAAGAAGCGTTAAAAGATAAATGCTCAGTTCTCGCGAGGTACGTGAGAAAAGACGAGACAAAAATAGCTCCAAGAAAATTATCAGTGTTGAAATATTTATATACGTCCGTCACATGTAACTTTAAGCTTGTTACAACATTCGTGAAGGTTTGTACACAATTATTGTATCCTTGGAAAGAACAAGGTATTAGTTAAGATCTGAGTCTAAATACTTGATTATTTGTATAATCAATAAAATTCCACAATCATGAAAAAACAAAATTTGGCTCTAACGTATATTTTTAAAATAAAATACGAGAATGAAACCGTTTAACAGTTGGCACTGTTGAAAATTTATTTTTACCAATGTCAATATTTTACATTAAAAATAAACATGTTATAACAGAAGAATAATTTAGATAAATGCAATGCCGGTACATTTGTACTGTATCACATGATTTGAATAAACAAAATCAACTTGTTATATTTTAATAAATTAATATGCACTAAATTATTTTGTTCAAACGTTTAAAGCTCGTCATCCACTAAGTTTTCTTAAATACCTTCATTAGACGATATAGCTTTTGTTTAAAGGTATAGAGTTTACGGTAATTTAGAGGGATTTCAATCTAATCAAATTTACGAACACGTCAAATTTAATACACATAATCACGTGCTAAAGTATCTCCACACGTGGTTTATTTTTCCTAGCAATCCCGCTGATACTTTCACACCAAATAATCTCCTATTTTACTGACCTGGCATCCTTTGAAGCCAATGGTAAAATTTCTACTCCGCATCCCATAGTTAATCTATAATTAGTATATAATTCTTTAATTCTTCGCTTTCTTTCAATAAAAATACTAAAATCTCCCTTTAGCAGTGAATTAATGTTGTATTAATTCACAAACTCACAATTAATGGGCCGTTATAATGAGTAGATTGAATTCAAATATAATCTCGGATCATGAGGACGATTATGGGGGGCAAAATTTGGGGTTCGCGAAAATTGTGCCTTTCCGCGAAGAAATCACGTATTTTCGCACGATTCATATATTGGTGTACATTGTTTCCGGCAATAACAGTTACTAGAATATTTTTATGGCCTTTTTAGTGTCAACCATTCCCATACATCGAAAAGAAAAATCCAAACAATTTACCTAATAGTCATAGTGTTCGGTCGTAAAATAGTTCATTGGTTTAATCTGAAAACACGTAAGACATGATTCATGTTACCGCATAATAACTAAAAAAATCACTGCGCGTAACGAATGGGTAATAATATATCATACATTTGTTTATTAATATGATGTCTATGATGTGTTCAAAATTATAATCGATGAAAACTGACCTCTTCAAACTCTACAAAGTATGTACCGTTTATTAATTGCAAACTGCATGAGACACACATAGACATGATATGATATAATATGTTTGCATATGTTTGTTTCTAGATTCATGTATGTATACGTTACTTAATAAAAATATGTTCTGTTCTGTTCTATTCTGTTCTATGAATCATTTTAATGATAACAAATCTTTATTTTTGTATGCAAACATCCTTGTCCGTTGATTTGAGAACATTTTATTGCGCAATGCTTTTAAAATAGTCTGTCGACGTAATAAACGAAATGCAAGTTTTAGTTTAGTGTTTGATAACAGAATGAAATCCTATCGCTTAATTATAACGATTATTACGATACTGTAAACTACCACTCGGTGGATTATCTGGAAGATTAGACTACATGAGATGACCCTTGGCTTAGATCACCCCAAGTAACATTACTGTAAATGATAAGAAAATTTTCAACATGAATTTATTTCGTTTGGATACATTATCTTGATAATACATGTAACATCATTTGTCTGGACGAGTATATTAATATAATTCAATTAAACTTTGTTCAAGTATGTTTAATGATCGTGAAATAAATTTGTATTTTTTTGCATATAATTATGAGTATAAACGTATAGATAATGTTGTATACTTTTCCGATGGGAAGTATCATGTAAGAACATTCTTATATTTGCTTGAAAGACAGCGGCTTACAAAATATATCATTTTATGAAAATAGCTAGTGAACTAATGAGATCTGTTTTAAAACCGGAAGTCACGTGTGATGTAAACTGATGCTTGATTGAAAAGATAAAAATGTTGATGAATGAAAAAGCATCCGTTAATTACTGGCATGTATATTTTTCATCATTTATACATATTATATATTCCTGCGAAACTTACATGTCAGGATTGCCACACCTCGTTTACAGAATGTCTTTATTCCTTATTAGATTGGCATCATTAAAGCCTATCAGTATCAAAAATCAGGGGAAGAAAGTATATTCACAAACTGTGTACACTTCATTAATTCTTAAAAAAATATAAAAGCATAGAAATTAGCAAATAATACACTGCGAGATCCAGCTGGGTTTACGATTAAAATCAAACATCATTCTGGTATTATCATTAGAATCTTCCCTCGGACCTTTCACTGAAATTGTTCCTCTGAAAACACATCTCTGAACGGCTTGTAAGCGAGAAAACAGGAATTGAACGCGCCCTGTACATCTTAAATGACGCACAAATCATAAGTGCTTTCCCACCGAGCAGTAATGGGGATTTCATTAATACCAACGTTTTGTTTATGTTCTTAATATCATAAGCCGTGACGTTTGAAGCCCCGATTATGTACCCAACTCCCTTTAATCCGAAACAAAATGATCTATAAAATGTTCATTCTAACTCACGTTAGTGGGCGGCTTCTAACATTATATTCGTATTAATATTTGTCGTCGTTGTATAAATCGGTGCTGTTAGATACGGTAATGAAGACATGCACTCGTTTATGACGGTCCAAGTTTATGGTGTAGTCCAGAATTTTTGGCAATTTTGAAAATGCTAAACCAGTGTTAAAAATATATTTGACTACTTGATAATTTGATTTAGTTTCATTATTAGGAATATTGTGCTGACAAAACATTCATGATTCCATTGATCAACCATTATTATAACACAAAATGTTAAAATCATTATTGAAATCAGAAACTTATATTTGACAATCTTTATCAAATCTTCGAAAGCGAGAGAAATGCAGTAAAACTTGAGTGAACAGCCGACTATTTATACAGACCATTATGTGAACACCAGCCAATCCCTACCTCTCGTTTTATGATATTACAAACTAATTAATTCCACTACATTTGTATAATTATATAAACCAACATTGTTTAAATGATGTATTTCGTCTCGCTATTTAATGGCCTTCTTCACATTATTCTACATTATTTTGCGTGTGTCTTCAAAGGGGGCCACATGCACTAACCCCTATATAATAATTTCTTGCATTCGAGCCTTCTTGCGAACGTTGTACTTCCGCCTAGCGGCATGTCAAAAGTGCTTTTATACCCACAAAAAGATCAAACAGTTTATGAATTTGAAAAACTCGTAGAGTCAAATTTGCAGTTCTACAAGCAAGTAAAATATATTAAAACTATTTTTATTGAGATTAGAATTATATCAGCGGCCGCTGTAATTAATGCCAGATAGACAGTTTATTTTCGCATCATAATTATACCAAACCTCAAACGGAGTTAGGATGTTTTCTGTTTGTCGACTGGTATATCACTTATTTCTTTTATTGTGAAGAAAATTGTCTCCACAGAAGTGAAATAAATTATAGTTACAGCATTCAAGATGTGCAAATTCGTTTATTTATTCTGCAATGTTTTGCAGCATAGAGTAATATAACACACGTGGAGTGCCCGCTGTTAAAACATATACGAGTGTATATATGTAGTATTATGAATGTATATTAGTCGGGTATTCTAAGAATCCATACATGTGTACATTTTATACATATGTCCATATACGACACGTCTCCTGTTAATTATACGATGACGTAAACTTAATATATGTCCGATGATCGATTCATCAATTTGATAAGAACATGTTACTGGTAATTTCATATTGAGAATAAATCATTTTTCTTCCATTTGATATTTGAAATATTGTGTATATAAATATTGCATAATAAATGTACAAATATTATAAGGACGTGAGCCATGGACACATGACATTAATACATTCCTACATAATTATGTATATCAGTTAATAACCGTTAGTTTTTGTACGGCAATGCAGAATTTTATTTTAAATTATAAGTTCAAACCTTTTATAACATAACTAGTCATTAAAGGATCTGATGATGTCGTGGTTGCTCGAAGTGGTTGTTGTCAATTTTGCCAGCAGTGTGATCGAAGTTCTAACAAGTCGACCTATGCATTAAATATTGTTAAATAAAAAAAAATAGAATTCGGTTTACTTCCCATCAGTCCATCGTGATTTTAATTAGTGTATTTATATGACGGACAAGATTAATAAATGACTTAAATGCGCAGATTGCTCGAGTTTTGAGTTCAATTAAGCAGATGTACGATGTCGTGTGGAGCTCTTCCGAATTAAATTTAAAATTATTTCATAGTCATATCTCAGTGCTGGCATATTATACAATATGTGGTTAAACTTTGTATTAACCTAAGTAGCAAACGTCTCGGGGGATCCGTGCATATTTTATTCCCTTAGATTGATTTCACGCGCAGCTGATATGCCAAAATACTTGTTCACGGAAATGTCAGTTACTAATTTGAGTTTATGAAAGATCTAATTGGGAGGTATTCAAGACATTAACATGGGTTTTGTTCCGCTAGTTTCACAGAACGACTGGCCAAGCCTTACGTTGCCTGGGTGCCATGGAATTTAATGACCAAAATGGACGTGTTTGAAATATTTATATCAAGTAATAAACACATTGATTTGGAGCACAAGGTGCGAGGAAAAAGGATAAAGAAATTGCAGAGGAAATACAGATAGTAAAATCTTGGTTCGATAAGCAAACAGATGCATTGAACGATTGCAATGTGCAAAATGAACTGATTTCATTAGCAAATTTCTCATTACAAATAGTAAACCAAGTGTCAGGTTTGTTGTAAACTGTGCCTAGTAATGTATAAAAATCATTGATACATTAGATATATCTTCTATTACTTTTTTGATATACCTACCAACACAAGACACTGGCAGCCAATATAGTCGTAGTGTGTGTCATGGTGGCACTTTCCGATTTTATACTGCAAAAAACTGTGAATAATACTCGTAGTTACAGCGATAAATGGGAGAAAGCGATGGCAGATAAGCAGAGAAAGACTCATTTATCATGTAAATAGATAAGAATGAACTTCTTTCTGGTAATTTGTTCAGAAACCAACGTCAGATTAACCGTAGATAATAGTTATTATCACCTTTATTCTACACGTTAGTGTCTACGGCGGCCATCTTTAACAGAGAATGCGCACGACCACGACATTCGGCGCCATTCTGTTGTTATCTCAATGATGGGGACAAAGGTATGCCGCAAATTGTCCGCGCATCGATGCATGTGGAATTGCGTGGAAACAATCCTGACACTAAATGAGTTGTTAGAAGTTGCATGCCGACAGTATTAATCTTTTATTTCCGCTAACCATTAGTAAAAAGGGTTATTTATACACCTTTTAGTTCCAATACCAACAACATATAATTACAAATCGTTCACATATATAATATTATATTTCTAACAAGTTTTCTGGTAGAGACATAGTGGCAATTTATACCATTTCATTATATTTCTCATTACTATATTACACAATGTTAACTGAGTGAAATTAAATAATTAATCATGTCTGTCTGGTGAGTACTGATATGGTTAAACCAATTAAGTGGTTTTATTTCAAGTCAAGATCTAAAAACAGCTTCATTTATTCTAGTGCGTACTTTGTTTTCTGATCTGAGTGAGGGATATATCAGTGGTAAACACGCTCCAAAGGCTTAGATTAGTCTAAGACACTACGTGTTCTCTTAAAATTCAATCAGTCAATGGTAACGTTCGACCACTCTAGTCCAGGCTAGTGCAAAACTATAATATTTCATCGCCGAAATAAAGTGACCGCTTATTTAACCTTTATATGATAAGTCTTTAAGCACAAATACGCTGAAATACGAACTAAAACTACAACAGAACGAGGTACCCAGGACACGTAAAACAACGCTTGCAATTTACATTAAGATTCTGCCATAGAAGAAAAATGATTCATCTTTCAGCGTCTAACTAGACTACTGAAATCCAAGTCGCATTGATAAATGTAGAAATAACAATCAAATTTACGCTAGAATTTAGTTAATGGTCTTAACACTTAATACCATAGACAGATGTCCATTTGTCTTGCTGGAAGAAGGTGTCAATTCCTGCCGTCTAATTATCTGATAGTTTCCAATGTTAATGTTTATTAGAAGTCGCTGGGATCAAATGATGGTATGCTGGGTTCAAAGTTGAATGCTTGCTGCGCTGAAATGCACGCCTACCTGGAAGGTATTGTAAGAGAACAACTTAGAATATAACAAGGTATCATTAGCAACAATTGTTTACTTGGTGAAGTATTTAACGATTTTTATTATTTTTCTAGCCATTAAGACGGACGGGTAAAGATGACATATTTGCTATTTTTATATGCTTGAGTCGCTGATTGACGGAATGGCGAATACAGAATAAATATAGAATACATGGTATCTGCTTTGTCCTTTATGCACTCAATTTACAATAAATTAATAAAGATGCGTCAACAACTATTTTATAAGATTTGTTTTAAAAATAATTCCTGAATATATGTACATTTTGTTATTTCCTCATATGTCGTACTGTAGACATAGACGATTTGCATCGATTGAAAAACGACTAATATAATAACATACTACATGTACTCGTACATGTGGATGATAAAACATATATGAATAAGTTAGACATTTAAATACAAAATTTACTATACTGCCTCTATTCTTAATCTGAAACATACAATCGATAAATTATTTAAATAAATAAGCCATTATTTTTTGAAAATTAACACCTATTCTGTTCTGATAAAATACTGGCTGATTCCGGTACGATAGTTATGATAAAACTTACTGTAAGACAAAATACTGCACAGCTAGGCGCAAAAAACATATTTTCTGTCAGGGAAAAACCGACAGGCCATGGAGATGATAAATAAACTGGTTTACTATGAAAACATCAACAGCGTCTGATAGGGGGAACTATTTACCAGCGATATATCACAAATAATTGAGTGACAAGTCTCGCGCGCGCGGAGTGATACATTCCTTCCCGGCATGCCGCTTCACTTCCTGTAGCAATTATAAACTAATGATTGGTCGATTTTGAAGATAAGCCAAAATTTGACAATTCATCACCCGACTCTAGGGTAGTCACATCCCATAATTATATCCGTTATTATACGTTACATAAATTATGAAATAATCCAATGATGTCTTATCTAATGTGCATGGCTCCCAGAAGGTCAACAGTAATAACTGGAAGATAAATATGCATGTTTGACATCAGGAAAAATACGTTGATAGTTTTTTTCTGCGCTAATAAAAACATAACCGTTGCAATGGTTGCTCGATGTCCTTTTTGTAATATCAAAGATCAATACTTGTTTTAGGCCTGTTACACACATGTACATAGGTTTATTTTCGTGTGATGAAATCACTGGGGGCCAACGACGTATCACGAGGGGCGGTTCGCATCGAAAACATGTGTATGTTATGCAACGAAATTTTATGTAAACAGTCTCTGGTTTTCTGACCTCCACATGCCATTTTGAAATGTTTGACCTGCAGGGGGACGAAATGTTAGTTTTTTGGATTGTCTTGTTAGTTGTTTTTATTAAGTTTGTATTTGCCGTTGTAAAATGCGTTTTCTGTACAATGATTGCGTTGTCATTCATCAAATTATGCCAGATTAGTCCGTTATTCTGTGTAAAAAACAGTTTTCCTCAAAATTATTGTGACATGAAACCCATTTGTAAAATATTTAGCACTCATGATACAGGCATCATGTCTGTGAACATAACTTAGCATCTCCCCACCGCTTATCAGATTCAATAGAATGTATACACGTTAATATAACAAGGCCTTTCGCACTAGACAAGTGTGTATGGTGTCAACTGAAGTCTCGTTTTGATGTATATGTTACTAACAGAGTGTGTGATGTTTCATTCTGAAGTCAAATGTGTATATCAATTAATATTTTGCAGTTCATATGGAACAATTTTGGTCAATTTCCATAAGTAGTCTCCCTTTCGAGATCGAGCTGATTAAGCTGATACCAACTATTGGATTGTTTCCCTTTAGGTCATCTGATAGAACACATGATACTGGTCAAAATTTACCGCATCCCCAAGAAATCGATAGGCAATAAAACCGCGGGTGGTATTATACAAGCTTGTAATATACGTAATTATCTGTGTATGAACATCGATAGTATAATTTGTACAACAGAGAAAATGCTAGCATAGTTGGCAAGTAAAAGATGTTAATGCAGTTATAGAAAAAATACTATTATTTTTTATTGAATTATTTTAAAATCCGAAAATCCATGATTATATTATTTTATTAATTTGGTTGTTAATAGCGTTATACAGCACGAGAACCTATTTTCTTTTTCACTAATATTACAAGTATTCGAAAAACGAAAGTTTGTATGCATGTAAAATTTAATATAATTTATTTGTTGCTTATTGTGTCTAAGGCCGTAAAATGAGTAAAACATTGATATATTAATATGTCGTGTATGACTTTGAAATAGAAAGACAATTCGGATTTTGATCCATCAATCATTAACACCCTGAGCTAGCATTAATTTACACTGGCTGTGTGTAATAAGAATATTTATACATAACCTAAATAGTCTAGAACAAAGATCGAGGACTTATATATGTAGTTGTACTTGTTTCTTGAAAAATTTCCTCAAAGTCAAAACCCTTCTCGTGAAAATATGAGGAACATAATGTACAAACAATGGTATAAAACTAGCTCTTAACAAAATCAAAATACTGACTATCAATATTTACATGATGCTCAATATAAAATATATTTAAATAAAAAATTATCGCTTTTTAATTGCGTATTTCGCACCTTTTCTCGAAACAACAATCAGAAGACCTGCTCAATTCTAAGTGCATTAAAACTGTTAATCGACAGATAAACGATATTATGTATAAACTATAGTATTACTATTTACATGTGTATGTCAGTTCGTACTAAAATAAAGCGCAGAAACAATCATGATGAATAGTAAAGATTTTGGTACATTTATTAAAATTAAATATTAGAACTGTACGTATCATCAAAGACCTATACGATAGGTCTTTGGTATCATAAACACTCGTTTAATCATTTAAAAAGTAGAATGCTTTAAGTTTTTACAAAAAAAAGAAACTTTCTGTTTAGAATGAACTACTCTTGAGATATTTACTACCGCAGTAGAATTTGTATTAACTTTATAAAAAAAATACTCAAAACTTTCCTTACAGTAACGCCATAATTGTCTACTGGAATCATCAATTTACGATATCTAATCTTATTACAATAGAATTATGGAACTGAAATTGTATTTTAGACTTAAGTATAACAACTCATCGTCACTACAACATACACATAACTATGAGTACATGAAATAAAATTTAAAGCGATTATCTAATAAATAACAATTCAGTACATGTACAATGGAAAGAAATATTAGATCGTATCAAGGGCATATATATATATATGCAAATAAATACGGTATAGTCACACTTTGTATTGATATATTGTTTCATGCATCTTTTCAAATTCACAAGAACTTAAATTTACGTCTACAAGGGATTTTCTACCATAAAGCTGTTTAAGGATATATCTACATTCCAATGTGTATAAACCACCCGCTGTGCTAAATTTGTACATGCATCGGTAAACATCGGCCAAACGGAAATTACCGAAGATCGAGCTCAAACGAAAGCAATATTTGTCAAAACATGGTGTTACAAATCGTTAAAAATACTGTACAAGATGTATATTTATTTTATTTTGGTTTATATCATTTTACGGGAAAAGAATTTCTCTAAAATGTCATATGTGGTAATATATTGGCAACTTATGAATTGTTTGTCAATTTTTAGTCTGAAATTTGGCAAAAACTCATTTTCTTCAATATTTACATAGAACATAGAGTAAATTTTGAACCGTTTTACCTATTTCATATAAGTGCAAAAATACTGCCCAAGATAGATAGTTATTTTAAATTAAATTACACCATTTGAAAGATAATGATTTTATCTACAATGTCATATGTGGTAATTTATTGGCATTTACCGAATAAAGATTTTATAGCAAATTTTAAATTATTTCCCTATATAATCTATATAGAGTTAAACTGGGCAATTGTTATCTGATTGTGGTTTATCGAGTCATTTCAAGGGAGATAACAACATCGATTAAGACGATTATTGGTTCAGTATTGTTCCATATGTGACAGATATCTATTTAATTATGTGTGATGGTCTAAAGAGAACAGTTAAAATTGTTAGATGGTCTTATCATTTAATAACTGCATTATAATAGATTTAGGCACATACTTATATAATTTACGAGTTTGAACAATTTAGAAATCTGCTTTATCTAAAAAGTTTGGTTGCATTTCTTCGATTCGTTAACACCATTGCCCCATTCATTAGTATCTATAGCAATGTTGCACCGTGCCCGTCAATCCAAGCGTGATTTGCACCGAATTCGCCAATATCCACCATTTGAAAAAAGGTGACCCAGTCTTGAAGACGTCTACGGTCAGTTATAATGCCCCTATCACACCAGAGCACGTCCGCACCACGCTCGCAAAGTTCCTATCACGTCCTGAAAAGTTTGATGGCCGTGGCAGGGACGGGGTCAAACTCGAAAAGAAATGATGCACTCAGGCTCGCACTACGCCCTTACAACGTCTTTGCCAGGTTCTCACTGCGTCTATCACGTTGCCAGTAAGTTCATTACACGTGCAGCTTCCCGTTGTCACCAGGTCTATTGCGTTAATACTACGCCCAAATTATGTGCTCACTGCGTCCATGCAGACTGAAGTGCGCTCTCCCTAGGTCCTAATAACGTCCTCATTGCATTCACTAGCTCCGTATGTATACTGTACCATATGTGTCCATTTATATTAACTGGTCATGATGGCCAAATAGAAGTCTTCTTTCTGCTTATAGTCATGCACTAACGCAACATAATTTAAGTTGCTTCATGTTTCTTCTATTTCTTATTTAGAAAACGGCAATTTCAGCATCCAAATGGCTTGTCAGGTGGTACAATAACAAAATGCATTCATTTGTTAACGTCCTGTCAAGACGCGATGGGTGTAGTGCAATCGTTGCCCTAGTGTGATGGGGGTATAATTAGAGTAGATGTGATGGATTGAAGAAGCTTTTGTAATTGTACTACGGTCTCTTTTATTGTTTCATCGGTAACGTTAGATCTACTTTTTCAAAGTCCTCTGCGTCTGAGCATAGTATAGTTGTGTCCAATTGTTCCGTCAGTTCAGCACCATCTGGTTGAGAAACCTCTGTACATCCCGGACTCCGCTTGTTTCAGGAACAATTGGCAATGGACAGACTTAGTCGGTGTGTTCACTTTAAGAAATTTCCATATTGGTCTGTCACTTGTTACATTATTTGTAGGTATTAATTTTTCCAGTTTCCGTGATCGTTGTCATGTCGTCGATGTTGTAGATAACGTAATGGTCCTTCATTTTAAGTTGCATTGTGATATTTAGTTCTACCTCTATCATCTGCTTCCCTCATGAACGTAACGCTCTATATGCTGGAGTTTGCACAGTGTCATTGCGCTTCTAAAATGCTGGAAAATGGTGACCGGCAGTACATACACACCGCGTGGTCTGTATCCTGAAATTGATTTTGACTTCAGTGAGCAACGTACACATGAAGAGTGACCTTCGTTTAGCACCATACACACACTCTGTGAGAAACAAACACAGTCGTTGTATGCAAAAAACCCGTTCATATGTGCTTATTACACCTACAGAACATTTCTAATGAAGACAAAAAGATTGAATAAGTAAACCTTACCCAGTAAGTATAAGAAATGATACTCACGAAAAATATTTTAATGAAAAATCTATCAAAACAAGACTGTCTACGAACATCCCTAATTTTTGAGCTTACTTCATACGTAATTGGTACTCAATTAACTGCATACAACTGTTTCATAGTATTAAACGTATCTACTCACCATGTTTTGTGCTTGGAATATGATATTCCAGCAAAATACAATGTCACTAACTACGAGAAATGTCGTCCTTAGCTTTTCAACCACGTTATGTGTACATAACATGTGTCGTTTGTCGTTGCATAACATACACATGTTTTCGATGCGAACCGCCTCTCGTGATACGTCGTTGGCCCCCAGTGGAAATGGTTGACGTAAAAGAAGTTGTTTGTTGTCAACTGTTATAGTGTGGCTTATGTAATGATGCTTCTCATTGATTCTGTCGTGTTTCTAATGCTTCAAAGTTAACGACACTGCATTACTTAATACGCAAGGTAAAAAACACGAAAAACATGTCACACTACGTCACTTTTACACCAAAATGTTACATATCTTTACTAATACTGCATACAATACGTGATTGCATATAGTATTGATGCATTGTTTATTAAATATAATACAGACCTGTATGTTGAACCATATCACTGCTTTGCGGAAATATGCTCAAGGTATAGCTTGAAACATCAGAACCTACATTCATGTAACTTACAATTAATACATTCATTTTCTTTAGTGATTCAAACATTCAAAGTCTGGTTCTCGTGTTTTACAGCGTGAAGAATAGACAGGAATGGAATAGTCTGACGTACCCCCATAACGCTTGATTTTACCACAACCGACGAGAACCAGTCTAAAAAATGCAATTAACATTATCAAATTAATATAGCATTCAAAATGTCTACTATTGCGCACATTAAATTGTAGACTGAGTGAAAACCTTTTCATAATGTTGGCGGAAAACAGTGACAGATTGAGGAACTTATCATTTCAAATACAGAGCAATGTTATCATAAAACCACACGTCTGAAGTGGAGTCTTCTGGATTCGTTTTCTCTCACCAAGTAGCTTTGAACCTCAATGCGTAATGCTATGAAATATATTGTTTATACACTAACAATCATAACAATGTTAAATTAACCATGTCATTGTTTATATCAACTATGAATGTAATCACTTGTATGTTTTGATCAGCGAATATCAACAAAGCTGTAATATAGCTATACACACTGCCAAATAACATGTCAACAAATACACCATTTTGTGGTTTTGTGTCAAGTCTTAATAGATAAGAAACTACACCTTTTCACAACGCGAATATAATTTCAGTTTCGAGTGTTTGAATGCAGTTACAACTGCAGGTACACTAGTTCAACTTTAATTGATGTTTTGACAATTCTGAGAAAGAAGGTTTTTTGTTTTATTAAATTATCAGACATTTTCCACGAATTACTAAATTATGGTCATAGTTACAAATTGCTATGACAATTAGTACAAACAAAATTCACTACAAAGCGACATGCAAGATGGAGACCATATCCATTAGTTACAATTGTCAAATCCCTGATTTGGAAGCATTTAACTGATAAGCCTATTGCTTAAGTTTTCATAAAATTGAAATTGTTTTCGAATGTTCATCTGCATCACGGCAATATTGAACAAGATATAATAGACACCTTTACTGGGGCGGAATAAGAGCAATAAGGCATTTGAGGGAGGAGGTATCTCAGAGCATAGAATGCATACAGTATAAAATTAAGATGTATGTATACATGCTGAAGGTTATTGCAACTTATGACACGTAATCAGCTCCATTAGTATACATTTTGTAATTATTATACATGTATGTAATTTAAAATACTAATCTGATGAAGAATGTATAGAATTTTACCAGTATGCTTTATGTGATGGAATTAATGAGAAAGGCACGTGATCACAGACTAATTATGAGAAAAAATATTTATGTTATCGTCATTAAAACTACTAGTACATGTATTTGGAAACTTCTTAATAGCAGGTGTTTTTTTTCTAGAGAAGTCAGTTGTGGCAACTTCATTACTGGTGCAGTTCTGTTAGAAATGTACCAGTAGAAGCAAAATTAATATGGTACAAGGATGGTCACTTTATTTAAGTATATGTAGGTATATTTTTTCTGGATGCAAACAAGACGGGAAAGCGAATGTCCAGGGTAGTAAAATAACGGGAAAGCTTTTGTACATCCATATAAAAAATTGACGGGGGAGCTTTTGTCTGGATATGTAATTTAGTCATTGTATCAGTTTAATATATAATAATGTCAGACCCGATGTATTTATGAGATTAGACACTTTATATAATGCCCAGGACATATATGATGCCAATGACCATGTTGTCAATACTGACTTAAGTAATGTGTACAAGATCGTATATAAATATAAAGACGATCAAACAACAGATGCGTGTCTGTTAACTGATAGATTATGGACTCTTACAGCAGGTAAATATTATCAATATCAATTCCAACTTTATTTGTTCTTGTGTCTCGAAAGAAATATAAACCAATAGCTTTGTGGAAAGAATGCTGACACAGGTCCTGGGTAAATACAAGTAAAAGTTCCCTTAAACATAGATATACATGTACATATTACCTTCCGAAACTAGATGACAGACAATAAACACTTTCTCTCCGATATAAACTTATAATGTCACTTACTGATCGAGATGAACTCATCAAGAACTATGTACAACTTTTAGTCCACATCTTGTGATATCAGTGCTTTCAGACAAACACGAGTTTTAGGAGAATCTATAAAATAAAGCCATTCCTTTGATAAATCTGGAATCAATATACATGTATGTATATAAGTCCTTGATACATGTAAGTAAATTGGTCTTAGGATAAATAAACTTAATTCTATCAGTTATAAGAATTACTTAGAACAGTTGGGACAATTTAAAGAACGAGGTTTCTTTTTTATATTGTTTTAGCAATAATGAAATAAGGTGTGATGAAACAAACTTGTATTATCAGGATAGTCAACTTATGAACATAGAGCACGTTTGGGAAATATGACCTTTCTTGACAGATAGACTTCATTCTGAGGTCTCTTTGATGTGAATAGTCAATGATGATTTTTAAAAGAATGGACTTTATTCACAGGGTGGCCTTTATTCAGAGGTGGCTGTTAACACAGGTTTGACTGTATATGTGTACTGTTGAACACAGTTGCAGTGAATTCCAGGGGACAAAACTATTTATATCATCCTACCTATACTTAATATGGAAGTGCATGTTCGAGGAAAATGAATACTTTACTGTATCCAATTCTTGGCTATATCTGAGTTCACTACATGTATATTTTACCAGCTGTACATGTATAGTTGATATTTTTTTGAGAAAAGGTGTGAATAAACCAATGAAATTTTTTTACTGTATATGATCATTTAAAAAACATAATAACACAAAGATGTCACTATCAAATAATTATTTAATAATTGCACAATGTTATAAATGTATATAATATTTATATTCCATAGAAGAAATACAAAACTACAGATGTCTATCTAATGTTTCCCATTGTAAGCCACCTCTATACACCCAGGGACTACATACAGAGTCCCTGATACACCTGAGCTATATACTATTCAATGGTGAAAACATTATGTGTATTTGTTGTCATATATTCTGTGTGGTATTATATTGAACACTAGGTGCCACAGAGAAGCATTATAATCTAACAATCCAGTCTATTGTTCATGAAAAAAATATCAAATATTATAATAAAATCATTGATTTGTTACTTGTCAGATAGGACAACAAATTATTAGAAAATACTTAGGTTTTCTTCTTTGATATTACATGTACAAGCTCCTATAGATTAATTGTAATGAAGATTCTCGTAGAGTATGACAATTAACTAATAGTCACACAGTCTAATACCCAACAACATAATAAGTTAACAATGATACAAGAAAGAGACTTAATCCAATACATTGAAACAGAAAAAGACACAACTATCAATTAATTATCAATTAAGTGATTGATAATTTGGTTTCATTTGGTGGTAATTATCTGGTCTGGCTTATAAGCTCTGTTAAGACATACAATGTATATATTATGTTAGTAAGTGAAGCAATCTGCTCTAGAAAGAGAAATGAGATCTGGGATTTTTTTGCATTTATATAAAATGTAGTTTGATTGTATCAGGTTTATACGGGACACTATAAGCATATATACAAGTACTTAAACCTTTATCAAAATAGAGACTATAAATCAAGGCATGAAAAATATGAACATTGTGTAGTAAGTAAGTGAGAACTGAAAAAATAATCACTACAAATGATTTCAATACATTGATTTATAATGTCTGAAAACATGTAATAGAACAATCTGATTAATAGAGGAGGCAAATTTGATATAATTAAATTTTACTCCTAAAAGGCAACTGCATAAAAAAGAAGAAAAATCTTTAAAAAATTGAAGAAAAATACTTTCCTGAGTTGAAGAATGTTCATGGTTTAGATTTGTATTCATTATTGTACAATACACATTTACAAAGTCAGGAAAATAAGAGTAAAAAACAAGTTTTTGAAAATTCTTAACCCAGATCATAGGATGGTTAATGAACAGTTATACCTGTGAACAAAGGCCATCCTTGGGAAAGACTTAATGCAGCCTTTATTGACCTGCAGCCTTTATTTAGATGTCATTTCATTCTGAATAATCAATGATAGATTCTGAATAATATAATACCGTAATGGTCTTTATTCATATGGTGGCCTTTATTCAGAGGTGGTTGCTAACACAGGCTTGACTGTAGTTATTATTGCCTTAAAACAACAAGCAAGCCATTGTGTAGTACATACTGCAACAACCCTTAGTATATACATGTTTATGACACTAGGTACACAAAAACAATTACTGTATTTTAGTTTTAAGGTACGAAATGAAAAATGATCCATAATTGAGTTCAGAGATTTAATTGTAACATTATAAATATTTTATTGATGTCCATGTGGTATAAAACCAAATAGAGCTTTAACTAGTAATCATCAATTATGTTCAAACATAGAGTTACAAATTCTGTAATTTAAGAGTACAAATGGTCATATAACATTATTTGTCCATTTTGAAGTTCAGAAACTCAAGAAAGTGTTGAGCAAAGGCTTAACAAAAACTTCTCAAACAAATCATTAAACATTTTTCTTAACTCAAACTTCACAATAGAATGAAATAATAATGAAGTTGACTATTACTTTTTAAAGCTTCTTAACGCTTTTAATTAGGATACAAGCATAGATGTAAATATTGTGAATGTAACATTAATGATGACAAAGATGGATAACAGAAAATTGACAGAATTTACTGAGTATGTCGAGTTCGTAAGGAAAAAATGATACTAGCACTAAACTAGGGCATCATACATTACCAATTAAATAAAAAAAACACTAAATTAAATAATTATGAAATATAGTTAACAACATCAAAAACAATATTGAGCAAATCTAGAGAATATCTGTTGATGTTGAGAGAAAATCAACATCATCCAAAAATATGATAAAACTTTATATAGTTTAAGGAGTAAAACATTGATACAATTATATGTACATTGTACTAGGCTCTTTTACTATAAAATCTCACAGACCAGAAATGAGCTTGCATTTAGATATGATGAGAACAATATTCTTAGTTTCCAAAGTAACATACAGTCAACAAGTATCATTTGTAAGTTATTTTCGGCTTATTTAGGAGTCAGAGAAAGTTTGAAGTCACAACAAATATGTTTACATTTCAGACAAAACATGAACAATTTAATTTCTGGACACATCAACCTTAAGACAACCCGCTTAATGATGGAATGACTTTAATTTAGAATGCTTCCTATTTCAATTATCCTATCATCCATTGATGTGATGAGAGTATTGATGTATTGATATACGTAAAGTATTACTTATAAGAGATTTTATCATAATAAGCTGAAATAAATAAACAAAAAGTTGAGCATATTTTTGATAAAAAAATACAGGCAGATACAAAATAGTAATCCACAGATATGTAGACTTAAAAAAAATGATAGAAAAAAATCATTTTCAAAAAAGGTAATGATATAAATTACATTTTGTATATCAATTAATTAATTCCACGCAAAAATGTTCTGGCAATTAGTTTTGATTGTATAAATAACATATTGTGGTTATTTGTCATTGTTTCATTTTAGAAGTTAAAACTGTATCATTTCATACATAAAAGCATAATCAAAAATTGTAGAAACAAAGTCAAATATAGGCATACAATGTTTAATATGAATGGGAAATGTACAGAAATCATGTCATATATCATACATGTAATAATAATCTTAAAGACATCCTGATTCATTGTATGAACATAATTTCGAGAATAAAACTGAAACTACACACAAGCTGAGGATAGAATAACACTACCACCATTAACAATGGGACAAATATCTCAACAAGTGAAAAGGTAAACAAGTGTACAAGGCACAACGTATCTATGATAAAAACATAACCTAACACAGAGTAACAAGGTGGATCATTGTACAGAAAAACAAGAACTTTTCTAACATGAAAACAGACAGAACAAAGTTCAAAAAGCCCTAAATCTAAAAAAAGGGAACTTCAGACTTCTTGTACTGAATCTAAAAAGGGTACTCCCCCAAGACATCAGCAGGAAGGGAGAGACTTACAACAACAACAACATTTTATCATATTTTTGTGCTCTACCTAGAGTGCTACTTCAAGAAATATGTTTACCATCACCAGACACAAAACAAATAATGTATATACATGATTATCATGTAATAGTCTAAACTGATAGAGAATTATCAATATATTTAGTACAACCAAAATGTTTTATTACCAGCAAATGAAAAAAAAAAACACAAAAAAGTTGTAAATTAATAAGCAGTTAAATAAGCACTGAAAATGTTCCAATTATTTTTATTCAGTGAAATAATTTCACACTCTTTCAAATCCTTAAAAAATGATCTTATAGTTTAATGACAGTAAATCATAAGTCTAATTTTGTGAAAAAA